>JAVJIF010000910.1:0-101485 GCA_038442645.1 Agave tequilana
ATAGACACGTTTTCGCGGCACTTTGGTGCGGCCCACACGTCAATCTTCGACGCGTGGCCCCGTCTCGTCTTCTAGAAGCCCTGTATGCCTATAAATACCTCTGCAGAGGCCCGAAACACAAGCTTTTGGATTTTAGGCTAGGTTTTCTATCTTTAGTGTAGTGTAGTGTAGGTTTTCTTCCTTTCTCTCGTATTTTGTACTTTTATTTCATTTTTAGATCTTGTAGTAGGGTTGAGAGATTTAGAGAGGGATTGATGTAATAGATGGTGATAATCTATGAAAGGTGCCTTCTTTCTTCTCCATTGTAATCTTCTCTCTCTTTTACATGATGCTTGGCTAATTTTTCTTCTTCTCATGGCAATCTAACTACTAACCAGTAACTATCTAACCACTTACTTGATAATCCACATGAATGTAGTAGCCTCTAAAAGGCCTTGCTCTTGCAAGAGCCATTGATCGCTCATGATGATGGATTCTAGCATTCTAACTAACATTTCTACACCTAACCCACTAACTTGCTAACTTTGTAATGCTAACTTTATTTCATGCTCACCTCTAACTGGTTTTGATGATTTAATAGTAGCTTGCAACTTGTTATGTGGTATGGATGCGTTGTTTGAATGTAGAAGAACAATCTTATGGGCCATGCTTTGTATCGTCTCTTGAAGCCAAGGATTAGTGATGGCCAAGGATCCATGTGAGGTAACTATCACTAAGAGGTTAACATGGTTAGTGGAGCGATTAGTAGTTAGTAGCCATGAGTTTTATTTTACTTTGTTTTAAAAATCAATTTCAAAACTCTTCTTTTATCTTTTCATCGATGTTTTCGCCAACTTCTTATTTGACCTTTGTTTCATTTTCTCTTCTATTTTATTTTCCAATCCACTTCTCTTTTATTTTCACATTTCTTTCATCGCTCTCCTCACCTATCCCCTCTGGATTTCTTTTCTTTTATTTTTATTTTTCTAATTCTTTAACAAAAAACTTGTTAACAACCGATGTGAATAAGAACTGTTAATGCTTCTATCGCCTCCCGTCCCTGTGGATTTGACCCGTTGAGCCAATGCTATAACGAAAGTATCGAAAACATTAGCACATACGAGCTTTTATATCGATTTTACAAAACACACGTTTTAAGGTGCTGGTTCCGCCCCGATCAGTGACCAGGCCATCTCCAAATTCCCCTATTTATCATTGTAAAATCTTTTACGGGACCCCTTTTTTGTAAATAACCATTTTCCTTTTCTCCAAAAAATAAATATAAAAATTAAAATTAAAAATATATATTAAAATAGAAAGATTTTAGATTTTGTACAGATTTTAAAACACCAAAATCTCCAATTCAAAATTTCTAAATCCTCAAAGGGTAAAAAAGGAAAGTTATCCTTTCTCAGCCTATATATATCCCTTCTATTTCTCACATGGGTAACAACACCGAGATCTAGAGAGAGGAGGAGCGTCGCCAACCCGCCAAAACCAGAGCCCCCTGACCACAACTTTGCCGCAGAAGCGCGACCTTTGCCGAGATTCTGCAGCTTTCTTGTGGATCCAAATGCGCCGCCAGAGTCTGTGCCAGTCGCCGTGAAGGGTAGATCCCATATCTACCATCAATTGTTCCTCCGCGTCCACTAAGGCTGCCCAGGCAGTCCATCCTTGGATTTATCCCGCATTTTTAGCAGAGGTTTGCATACTCTTTCCCCTCTCTTTACGAATCGTTTCTTCCATGGCTCCCACCATCTTTGCTGAGAAAAATTTTGCTAGGGTTTTCATGGATGTGGAAGGTTATGGCACTATTTTTCTAGATCGCATTAGGGAGAGGATTTGGTTTGGGCTTGTGTTTGACATTGAAGATGGTGATGCTTATATTGTCCCAAATTGGTTACCTACTTCTACACACAAATTGACACAAACACCATCGTTCATGACCATCAAACTTTAATTGTACACTTTGAGTCCGGGGATATTGTTGTTAATGTCTACTCACTTGAGATAGTCACACACGTCCCCTGTCCTCCATGACATGATGACCCATTACCTCTCATTGAGTATATGACTATTTGAGAGTGAGATGTGAGGAAAAAGAGCATGGGCTCAAAGCGAGCACCATATTCTGCAATGTACATTGTGTTGGACAATGGGTCCAACACAATATATAAGGTCTAGATCACACCACAACCTTCAATAGGCTGGTGCTGCCGATTATACAAAGCCTGATGACCAGGCAACACTTGGTGTGTTTAAACACTGTCATATGGAAACACATGCTTGCCAACTTCCAGCGCATTAGGGGTGCAAAATATTCGCATCCGGTCCTTATTAGTCATTTGTGCAGACATTTTCTATCAGACGAAGTCTTTTCATCTTATGACCGGGTCCATATATCCATCGTGCGCCTCTTAAGTGCCTATAATAGTTATATACATGCGGTGTGGACACCCACCGCTATGACAGATGACGTTCCTGCTGAGTTTTCCTCAGAAGAACGAAGTAAGGAGGAAGATGAGAGTGCCTTTTGGCAACAACCACCCCCGAATGACACTGAGGCTTTCATGTCCTCCATTTGGAAGGGCATGAAGAAATATTTAAGGGGCAAGCCAATTAAGAAAAAAAGTGGAAGAATAGAATGAGAGGCTAGAGCGTGTTGAGAAGGGATTGTGACGTTCTCAGTCTATGGGCCAAGGCACTTCAGCTGGCCCACGTAGGCGCCCGAGGTGATTTCATGCTACTTCCTATCTTATGCATTCACATATTCATTTTTTATACATTGGGGACAATGCATATGATAGGTGTGGGGGGTTACTAACATAGATTATCTTTTTAGACTTTTCTTAGTAAAAAAAATTCTTTTTATTCTTTATGATTTTTCTTTTCCTTTTAGGAACTTTCTTTTCCTTTACTAAAGAAAATTTGATCCATTTTTATAGAAATTAATTTTATCTAAGGAACTAGAGAAACTCTAAACTAGGATTTCATAATATAAGTTAAAATAAGAAGAATTGTTAAATTTTTTAGGTTAAGAAAGAAAAAGTAGAAAGAGAATTAGATTTTGATTTTTCCTAAGTATTATATACATTTACATGTTGAGAGATAAAACAAAGACCTTTATTTATAATATATAATATACAATAATAAAAAAAATTGTAAATACAAATAAATAAACACTTAATCACCAATTAAGCTGATTAGTTGTGCCTTAAGAAGCATAATCAGTCACGCCTAAAGATGGTTAAGTCCTTAACATTCGTGGCCTTGTTTACTCGAGTCCTTGAATCCTAAGGATATATTCTCATCTAGTGCCCTAATCATCTGGTCTGAGAGTCATCAGTACAAGGCTTGCTACATGGGTAAATTATAAAGCCTAATGAAGCTAAGAAAAATAATAAGTGTACATATATGTCTATATAAAAAAATAAATATACATACATACATATATATATATATATATACATACATATATATATACATACATATGTGTGTGTGTTGTGTATATATATATATATATATATATATATATATATATATGTATATATATGTATATATATATTTATATGTATATATGTATATATATATATATGTATATATATATATATATATATATATATATATATATATATATATATATATATATATATATATATAAATGAAAATATAAGTAAAGGTATCATAGTCTAAGTACAACTCCTCATACATATAAGTGTTTATATTCAAGGCTTGATGTAAAATCTAATGATCTCTCTACTTTTGAAACTTAACCTTAATTGAAGACAAAACTTCTAGTGGAGACTTATACTTAGTAGAAATAGTTTAGGTTAACCTAAATCATAAGATTACTTAAATTTTTGCAAAATGGATTATAACTTTCTTTCTTTGAAAAACCACTAACATTTATTTCCTTTTTTATGGATTTTGTGGGTGTAATCCACTGAAAACCCTCAGGAGATAAAACTCCTCCTCTAGAGTAACCTAGAGGTTTAACGGCTTGTTGCACATGCTCAGTGTAATCGCGTCACCTACGAAAGTGGTATAATAATTTCTTAGCTTAGTTTTTCTTTCTCTTATTTTGCTCGAGGATGAGCAAAAAGATAAGTGTGGGGGTGTGATTAGTGGAAAATTTTGCATCATTGTCATCACATTACCTACCATATTATGTTAAATATGTTACTAGTAAATCTCTTTTGGGTAATTTGCAGAAATTCAAAGTCAAGAGCAAGATTATAAAATGATCCAGAATTTTCAGCTATTTTTCAAATTGTTGGAGAGATTTCTTAGGAAGCAAGAGAGATCCTTTTCGATTGGGGTAGATTAGTCCTAAAAAATAAAAGGATGAATCTAGACTATTGCTAACATAAGTGGGAGAGTTGGATATTCTCTTGACATCCCCTTCTAGAAGACAGATAGCTCGAGTTGGATCAGCGCAAAGGGCCACTACATAGCTGCGGAAATGCGTCAAAAAGCAGTGTTTTCGCGGCAATCTTCTGGAAGCAGCCATGGATCAAGACACATGTCTCCTCATTTCGTGCTCCCTGTAGTCTATAAATACCCTGTAAATTCACCCCAGAGAAAGTTAGAAAGAAAACAAAGCAGTCCATTACTTAAGCTACTCTTGTTATTCTTCTCTTGCATCATTGCAACTTAGTCTAGGTTTTTATTCTCCAGAAATTGAGTGGAAAAGAGAGAGTGCTATTGTAATTGATTCAAGTGACACATTAATACAAGGATTACTTCTTTCCTCATTGCTCTTTCTTGCATCTTCTACTTGTGCTTTTTGATTCATGTCTCTAACAATTGCTAACAAGATTTACATTCCATGCTTTTTATTCACGTCTAGCTAATCTTCTTCTTACATGGCTAACTAACTACTAACCCACTAACCCTAACTCTTGAATGATAACCCGTATAAATTTATAGCATGCCATGAGCCTTGTGCAAGTAAGAGCTATGGATGGCTTATGATGAAGGGTTTTAAGTCTAACTCTATAACAAGCAATCAAACTCTCATATTTCAAGCTCTAACTTTATTTTCTTCATAATCTATTGATTGCCTAACTTGCTTGTTTTGATTTGGAGAATACCCAAACATCTTTGTCGATACAAATAGTACACTTGTTTCTCACCCTAATCTCACCTTAAAACGAATCTTGATAGGGTGATGTTCAAGTTTTTGTCGTGTAACACAAAGTGGAGGGTAAAGAACTTTTATTAGAACACCACATGACTAGTTCTTAATGCACAATACTCATGAAGGCCATAGATCCATTGTGAGGTATTATCTTTAATCAAGTTAATGGTTAGTGGGGTTAATTAGTAGAATGTTAGCCATGCAATCTTTTCATTTTCTACAACTCAAACTTTTCAAGCAATTTTCCTTTCACTTCTTCAATTTTCTTCAAACTCTTTTTGCACTTCTTTTCTCAAAGCTTTCTTTTAGAAAAATCTTGTAAAAATTTCTTTTAGTTTCTTTAAACCTTTTCTTTTCTTTTCTTTGGTTTTCATCGCTTTCTCAAAATCCGCATTTCTTTTCTCTTTTGTTTTCTCTCGCTTTCTTAATCACAACCAAATCACATCACTTATTTCACACTCTTCTTTCTTTCTTTCTTTTGTTTTTAACTGAAACAAGAAGGACATATTTTGAAGAAAAGAAAATAAAAAGGACAAAGCTTCTATTGCTCCCCCTCCCTATGGATACGACTCGTTTTACCATTTGGCTAGAACAAATAGTTTCGCAAGGACACAAGCACAACTACGGAAGGACATAACTCACATTAATAATGAATTCATAACTCTGGTGCTTGTATCATTTCAATACACTTTTCTATTCCGAACACATCCCTAAGCGCCTCTCTTGTTTCCTTTGAGAGACGAAATAGCTCGTACAGAGTAATACGAGCCGGCAAATTGGCAAGCTGTGCCAATATGTCAAACAAAAAAGAGTGTTGAGCCCCTTTGAATGATCCTCTTCCACTATTTGTCAAATTGACCTCCTTTTGCTTTCCTTTGTCTAGTGGCGGGGGTGGTACCGAAGCCCGGACTAGTGCAGTTGTTCCCGATGTCGTTGACTGTTGTGTCTCGTCGGGGGTCTGGTCGTACTGTCGTAGGTACGACTTTACAGACTGGGTGCCTACTGGTTGCGAGATAGCGGGTTGTGCCGCGAAGGCAAGCTTCTCCTCTTTCGAGTCACTGAGAGAAGCTATAGCCACATCATCATCATCCGTTGCAAGGGAGACAGTGTTACACGACTTGCCTTGGAGCTTAGACTTGCTGGATTCCCATTGCTCATCTTTGACGATATGCGGATGGATCCACATGATCTCTCCAGATTTTATCGTCAGTGGAATGAGGCCCTTGGCTTTCTACTCTCTCGTCATTGGGTTGACAATGATTATTTTCCAATATTGCATAATTTTTATCACATCTACACATTTATTTTATATAAAATGCTGCTAATACTGGTTTGCTTGTGTGATCCTAGGTCCATGGTGTGCAATGAAGAAGAAACCTAAATCACCATTTAATGAGTGATTAAAGGCCTACAAAGTAGCCATTGATCTTAGGAGGTGATTTTGTCAGACTCGGGGGCTCAATAAAAAATCCAGAAGGTACAACTGACAGGGGACCGAAGCGACAACGTACAGCAGGCGGTGCTACGCGCGTCACTGTGGTACAGCCGCGGAAACGCGGTCGTACATCGCCACGTTTTCGCGGTCGTACATAGCCGCGTTTCAGCGACTCTACTAGTGCGATCGCGCCAGTGCTTTGAGCCAGGGTTTGCCTCCTGACCCCCTTTCTCCTGGTGCCGATAAATACCCCCTAGGATTCTTCAGATAGAGATATCCAGAAATTTAGGATCTTTATGTTAGTTTATTTTTAGAATTGTAGTTGTTTGTTTTTTCTTCTTCTTCTAATTTAGTTTAGCCATTAGAGTGAAAGAGAGAGAGTGTGTACAAGTTGTATTTGAAGGTGACAAGCTTATACAAGTAATACTTCTCTTTCTTCTTCCATTATTTGGTGTTTTCATTTGCCTTTACTTTCTTATTTTAGTGTAATACTCCTTCTTTTTCTCTCTTCTCTCTAGTTGTTTCATTTCTTACTCATGTCTAGATAACTCTTTTATTGCATGGCTAACTAACTACTAACCCACTAATTTTAACAACTTGATTGATAACCAAAATGAGTCAATAGTGTCAAACAAGCCTTGTGCAAATAAGAGCTATGATATCTTAAGACGAGGGTTCTAACTCTAACTTACCTACAAAGTATTAGTTTTCTTATATTTCATGCTTAACGGGTTTTCGATAATCTATAGATTATAAACATTACTTGTTTTTGTAAGTTAGAGCTATTCCTATTAATCTTTGTCGATACCAATTGTGCACTTGTTTCTTCTCTTATTCTCGCCTTCGATTGGATCCTGATAAGGGAATGTTTAAATTTTACCATTAAAGCTAAGTTAAAGGAAGGGCTTTCATTCGCTCTCCAACATGAATAGTTCTATGCATAAAAGTTATGCTTGCCTAGGATCCATCGTGAGGCTACATCTTCAAGAAGTTAGAGATTAGTGGGAGCACTTAGTAGAAAGTTAGCCATGCGTTTTTACCATTAAGAAAATTCACTTTTACTAACCAATCCAAACAATTCTTGAAACAACACTTATCTTTTCAAATTCTTTAATTGAAACAAAGAACTTTTTCTTTACTTTGAACAACGAAGCCGCATCAAAGCTTCTATCCCTCTCCCTTCTTGTGGATACGACCCATATAGCCACTTTGCTAGGATGGAAGAATCACAAAAGCAGTAACATCGACCCATATTCCTTTACTCATATTTGTGCATGCTTTTTGCCGATCAAATTTTGGCGTCGTTGCTGGGGAGGGACCGACTTTATTGTTCAAAACTAAAGATTCTTCTTTGTTTTTGCATGTAGGAGAGGTATCATGGAGCTAACTATTACGGAAGCAAGAGTGGTGGCCAAGGACATTGCACGAGGAACTCATTTGTCTCAAAAAATTCGTGTAAAAGCGAATTTCTCCGATTGAAGTACTAAAAAGCTCTTCTACAGGGTTGCCGAAAATCGCTCAAATTGCTTTCTCAAACCTTTACACTTGTAATAATTTAACAGAAATTCATTTGTTGCTAAATTAAAAATCGAATTAGACTCTTACATTTAGAGCACGTGTCTATTTCAATTCATTTCAATTTCTATTGAAGAGTGCTGAAGAAAGATACGTGTGCATTTATATAGAATAGGACCAACATTTTGGAGTGATTTATCGCTTTGAGTGTTATCTTGTTGTGAATTTACTGTACACTTGCACAATTGACATTAAGGGCAAAACCCCAAATAAACAAGATAAGGTGAGGATTTCATCACCCTTCCTTAGCCTAAAAATCATCTCCAAATGCACTCACACAACCCAAGACTTAACTAAAATTGATAGACGTTGGCCCCAGGGACATCTCGGACTCACTAAGAAATTAAACGACGGTGAAAATGTTGGCCCAAGGTTACAATCACACCCTTTTTAGTGTGTTTTGATGATTACAAAACATATTAGTTATTTGTACTAATGTTGTTTATTGGTTCAGTGTGTTTCAGGGTTCTAATGAAACTAGAAGGTTTCTTCCCTAGAGGAAGGTGTTTTGACTCAAGTTACCTCAATTTGGGCTCAAGAATCAAGCTTTCAAGATCATATGGAGAAGCCCACTTGAAGAACTTGTAGTCCTTAGAACCAATGTAAGAAGTAGTTTGTTAAAGTTTGAGTTTTGGAAAATTGGCTCTAGGATACACACACAAATTTTTGTATACAAGTTTTCATGTTTAAAACTTTGTGTTTCTAAGTTTCATGCTTTAACAAATATACATGACTCTAAGTTTTACAAAGGTATATATATCATGTTTAAAAACCATGTATACTCTTTCTAGCATGATACTTAGTTTTCTTTACTTCAAAACATTTTTTACAACAAAAATTTCAAGTTCTGTCTTGCTATTTTTCTGTTTCAGGCTAGACCGGCCGACCGGCCCGGTCGACCGGCACCTGCACAGGACATGCACGCATGTGCATGTCTGTTGGCCGACCGCCCGGGTCGACCGACTGTCTGCAGGTTTGCTCTCGGGTTTTCTAGGTCGACCGCCCGGGTCGACCGCCTTCAGAAACCTGTGTTTTTTTTAGAGGACGGTCGACCCGAGCGGTCGACCCGAGCCCAACGGCTACTGCCAGCTAGGCGGACGGTCGACCGACGGGTCGACCGCCAAGCCTGCAGAGCCCCAACGGCTCTTTCCTCTTTTGTGTATTTCTGAAATCTGTTTTTGTAATCTGTTTTAGCAGACTTTTTCTGAGTTGTTGGAGATCTTTTTCAGGTCAAATAAGCTTAAAATAAATTGTTTTTAAACCCTTTCCTCTCCCTATAAATAGAGGAGATAGGTCTCTTGCATTTCTCACCAAGAAAAATACCTAAGTTTTCAAAGAGAAGAAAAGTTTTTAAGCTCTCCATTTTCCATTCTTTCTTGAGCTTGTTTTCAGTTGTGTTCTCTAGCAAAAATCATCTCTACAACTGAGTTTTCTCACTACACTTCTTAGAGCCAAAATTCCCTACTCAATCTATAAGGAAGTTGTAAAAGTGAGAGTTTGTAAGAAGTTTAGTGATCTTGTTGTGATCACTTTGGTTACTTGTGTTCATCTTGTTCTTGTGGAGACACCTCTTCGGTAGAGGTTATTGTAAGTGGTGGAGCTCGGTGCTCGGGTCTTTGGTAGACCGTTGTAAGCGTCCTAGGTGGATAGTGGAAACCCTTCACGGAGGTGAAGGCGGGGAGTAGAGCGGTGGCTCGAACCTCGAAACAAACATCTTGTGTTTGCGATTGCTTTGTGTCCATTTCGCTTTAAATTTCTCTTGCACTCTATTCCTTCAATTACTTGCTTGAGATCTAGTTTTCTTACCTTGTGTTATTGCCTCTTGTTTGTGATACTTGTGATATATCTTGTGTGCATTTCATCATTGCATATTATTCATTCTTTGTTCGATCAATTCTCATACAACAAGGTTGCATTGCGCACCTCTACCCATTCAAGGGAATCGGGAGGAAGGAGTTCAGAACCTCTCACGGGATATTCGGCTCTTAGTCTTGTTTTGAGAGATCGTTGCATCATTCATCCATCTTAGTTTTAAAAAGATTGTTAGATTAGCAATTACACTTATTCACCCCCCCTCTAGTGTTTTTTTCAATTGGTATCAGAGCTTGGACTCTAGGCTCTTGGCTTAACAACCTTAGAGAGATCCTAATATTGCTAATCATCTCATTCATTCTCACTTAGTAAAGATGGCCGATGGTATTAAGACACCCCCTAAGTTTGATGGACTTAACTTTCCCATATGGAAGGTTAAGATGACCGTTTTCTTGCAATCTCTAGGAAGTCGAGTTGCAAAGGCCGTGACCAAACCCTTTAGTGCACCCCCGGTGATGAATCCACTTGGTCCAAAATTGAGACTAAGGAATTTGATGCCAATGCTAGGGCTCATTATGCACTCCTTCAAGCCCTTAATGATGATGATATAGCTAGAGTTATTCATTGCAAGTCCGCATATGAAATTTGGACACATTTGCTAGTTACACATGAAGGGACTTCACAAGTGAAGAGGGCTAAGATAGACCTTCTTCGGTCCCAATATGAAAACTTTTGCATGCAAGAGAATGAAACCATAGATGATATGGTTACAAAATTTACTAAGATTACCAATGGACTTTCTTCTCTAGGTGATGGCATTGATAATGACCAAAGAGTTAGAAAGATCATCCGGGCTCTTCCTCCTTCATGGGAAGTAAAAGCAACAACCTTGAAGGAACTCAATGACAAGGAGGAGATGGAGCTAATTGGTCTCATTGGGAACCTCAAAACCCATGAGATGGAGAGGAAAGCAAGGGAGGACATGGCTCCTTCCAAGAAGAAGACTATAGCCTTCAAAAGTCAATCCACACACTCTGACGAAGATGATGAAGAAGAAGATGACGAAGAGCTCTCACTTCTTGTGAAGAACGTCCGGAGGATGTACAACAAGGCTAAATTTCAAGGAAGAAGGAGATGGCAAGGAGGTAAAGAAGAAAGAAAAATCATTTGCTTTAATTGCCAAAGACCGGGACACATTGTTGCGGAGTGTCCGGATAAAGTAAAGCCCTCCACCTCAAAGAAGCCCTTTAAGAAGAAAGCAATGAAGGCTACATGAGATTCCGAGAGCGAATCCGAGGAGGAAATGACACCGCCAACATGTGCTTCATGGCTAATGAAAGCACAAGCAAGGTAACCCCTTCCACTTCTCTTAATGATGAACTTTCCATGGATGAACTAGGAGAAGCTTTTGTAGAATTATCACATAATTATGATTTCCTAAAGAAAAAGTATTTAAAATGAAAAAGGAAAATGAGTCACTTAATCATCAAGTTTTTACTCTTTCCAAAGAAAAAGATGACTTGCTCTCTACTTTAGTTACTACTCAAAATGATTTTGATAAGTACAAGATTTCTTGTAAAGGCAAGTCCCCACTAGTTGATTCTAATGAGATTACCATGCTTAAAGAAAGAATAGACTCATTAGGAATTGTTTTGAAAAATTGTGAGTTTGATAAAAAGAAAATTGAGGCCATGTTTCCTAAGAAACAAGCCCCAAAGAAAAATGCCTTCCATGCTCATGCTCATGTTCATACCACACAACCTTTACATCGTGGCAAACCCCCAAAACATGCTCACACTTCACACACTCATCATGCATTCATGTATGGTAAAGTGTTTTCATGTTCATATTGTGGCCGTAAAGGTCACTTAGTTAAGTTTTGCTATGATAGACTAAATGCATCTCGTCATAATGTTTGTGTTTGAAACACTAACTTTCAAGGACCCAAGAAAATTTGGGTACCAAAATCAATGAATTTGTTAAATGATGTAGGTACCTTCCAAAGCCCAACGACGTAGAGGATTGTGGTATCTTGATAGTGGTTGCTCAAGGCACATGACTTGGGACATCAACAACTTTGCAACCCTATCAAGATACCATGAAGGTGGCACCGTCACCTTCGGAGATGATGCCAAGGGTAAAATCATCGGTATTGGTAATGTTAAACTTGTACATCCCCTTTAATAGAAAATGTAGTTTTAGTTGATGGCCTCAAGCATAATCTCTTGAGTGTTAGTCAACTTTGTGATAAAGGTTTTGATGTTATTTTTGATAATGTAGTTTGTAAAGTAATTGATAGAATATCTAATACTTGTGTGTTTTCCAATTTTCGTGAAAATAATGTTTATATGATTGATATGTCTAATATGTCTTGTAATATTACTTGTTTAAAAGCCCTCAATGATGACTCTTGGTTGTGGCATAGAAGATTAGGCCACATTTCTTTTGACCATATATCTAGGTTAAACACAAAGGAAATGGTGAAAGGTATTCCTTGCTTGAATTTTGAAAAGGACCGGGTTTGTGACGCATGTCAATTTGGGAAACAAACCAAGTCTTCTTTCAAGTCAATCAAGGATATCATGACATCACGTCCTTTGGAGTTAATCCATATGGATTTATTTGGTCCTACTCAAACCAAAAGTCTAAGTGGGAATCGTTTTGCATTTGTTTTGGTTGATGACTTTTCGCGTTTTACTTGGGTTTTCTTTTTGGAACACAAAAATCAAGCCTTTTCACATTTTTAAGCCTTTAAGAAAAGAGTTGAAAAGGAAAAGATACTTCAATTTTAAGAATAAGAAGTGATAGAGGAGGTGAGTTCATTAACCTACCCTTTACCACTTTTTGTGAAGAACATAGAATTAAGCATGAACTTTCTTGTCCTAGAACTCCACAACAAAATGGAGTAGTTGAACGAAAAAATCGAACTTTACAGAGATGGCTAGGACAATGCTAAGTGAATATGGTCTACCACATTATTTGTGGGCCGAGGCCGTTAATACATCATGCTATATATCAAATCGTGTTTTCTTGTGTAAAAATACTTCAAAGACTTCTTTTGAAATGTACTTTTCTAGAAAACTAAATGTTTCATATTTCAAGGTTTTTGGATGCAAATGTTTTGTTTTAAATACAAAAGATAATTTAGGAAAATTTGATGCTAGATCTTATGAGGCTATTTTTGTTGGTTATTCTAACACTAGCAAGGCTTATAGAATCTTCAATAGATCATCTTTGACTATTGAGGAATCTATACATGTTAAGTTTGAAGAATCTAACTTGTTTGTTAAGAATGTTGTAGAAATAGATGCATTGGATGAAGGCTTGGAGAAAGTGACCTTGAAGGATACACCTACTATGGGAGACAAGCCAAAGGATGATGAAGGAAGTGAAGCTAAAGTAGAAGAGGCTCAAGGAAATGAAATTCAATCAATTGAAGTGGAGCCTACTCAACAACTTCCAAAGGATTGGAGATACAATCCTCATCATCCCAAGGACCTCGTCATAGGTGAAGTATCTAAAGGGGTAATCACTCGCTCTAAACTTCATGATTTTTGTGGACATTATGCATTTATTTCTCATGTTGAACCCAAGAACGTCCTCGAAGCCGAGGCCGATTCATATTGGTTGCTAGCCATGCAAGAGGAACTCAATCAATTTGAGCGCAACCAAGTTTGGCACCTTGTTCCTAGGCCCCACGATAGACCAACAATTGGTACTAAGTGGATTTTTAAGAACAAGTTGGATGAATCGGGTAACGTTGTTAGGAATAAAGCTAGGTTAGTTGCCCAAGGTTACACTCAAATCGAAGGAATCGATTTTGAAGAAACCTTTGCACCCGTAGCACGGCTTGAAGCCATACGGATGACACTAGCATTTGCCTCATATAAAGATTTTAAATTATTTCAAATGGATGTTAAAAGTGCTTTTCTAAATGGTTTTATTGAAGAGGAGGTGTATGTTGAACAACCCCCCGGGTTTGTTGATCCTACACATCCGGATTTTGTGTTTAAATTAGATAAAGCTCTTTATGGTTTAAAACAAGTCCCTAGGGCTTGGTATGAAAGACTTTCTTCATTTCTAATTTCAAATGGTTTTAAGAAAGGTAAAATAGATACTACTTTATTTACAAAACATGTAGAAAATGATATTCTTATTGTGAAAATTTATGTTGATGACATTATTTTTGGTTCTACTAATGAATCTCTTTGCCAAGCTTTTGAATCATGCATGAAGGAAGAATTTGAAATGTCTATGATGGGGGAACTCAACTATTTCCTTGGACTCCAAATCAAGCAAAGGAAGGATGGGATCTTCATCAATCAAGCCAAGTACACAAAGGAATTAATCAAAAGGTTCAGGCTTGAAGGATCTAAAGTGAGCAAAACTCCCATGGCAACAACCACAAAGCTTGATAAGGATGAACAAGGTAAAAGTGTAGACATTAAGCTTTATCATAGCATGATTGGTAGTTTATTGTATTTGACGGCTAGTAGGCCGGATATTATGTTTTGTGTTTGTCTTTGTGCTCGTTTTCAATCATGTCCTAAAGAGTCTCATATAATTGCGGTTAAAAACATAATTAGATACCTTAAGGGCACTATTGAAATGGGTTTGTGGTATCCGAAAACCGGACAATTTTCAATGACGAGTTTTTCGGATGCCGACTATGCGGGTTGTAGGGTAGATAGGAAGAGCACAAGTGGAACATGTCAATTCCTAGGTAATTGTCTTGTATCTTGGTCTTCCAAAAAGCAAAATCCGGTAGCCCTTTCAACCGCCGAGGCGGAGTATGTTGCAGCGGGAGCTTGTTGTGCACAAGTTCTATGGATGAAACATACTCTCCTTGACTATGATTTGCATTTTGATCATATTAAAATATTTTGTAATAATACTAGTACTATTCATATGACAAAGAATGCAAATCAACATAGTAAAACTAAGCACATTGACATTAGATATCACTTTCTTAGAGATCATTATGAGAAAGGTGATATTGATATTGATTATGTTTCTACCGATTTTCAACTTGCCGATATTTTTACTAAACCATTAGATTATGCTAGATTCTCTTTTATTTGTGGTGAGTTGAATGTTTGCATTATGGATTCTTAAAGATAACTTTCCTTTGTTTTGTTGATCTTGTTTAACCCTTTTTGATGTATGACAAAAAGGGGGAGAAAAAGTATAAGTCTGTTTGTTGTTTATTGTTTATTTAAGTTTTTGACAAAACTATTGTGTTTTCAATACTTTATGTATCTTACTCATTGTCATTCTTTATACATAGCATTATTTGAGGGGGAGCTTTCCAAAACTCTTCTTCCTTTTTTGTTTAAATAACTTATATGTTTTGTCATCATCAAAAGGGGGAGATTGTTGGCCCAAGGTTACAATCACCCGTTTTTAGTGTGTTTTGATGATTACAAAACATATTAGTTATTTGTACTAATGTTGTTTATTGGTTGAGTGTGTTTCAGGGTTCTAATGAAACTAGAAGGTTTCTTCCTTAGAGGAAGGTGTTTTGACTCAAGTCACCTCAATTTGGGCTCAAGAATCAAGCTTTCAAGATCATATGGAGAAGCCCACTTGAAGAACTTGTAGTCCTTAGAACCAATGTAAGAAATAGTTTTTTAAAGTTTGAGTTTTGGAAAATTGGCTCTAGGATACACACACACATTTTTGTATACAAGTTTTCATGTTTAAAACTTTGTGTTTCTAAGTTTCATGCTTTAACAAATATACATGACTCTAAGTTTTACAAAGGTATATATATCATGTTTAAAAACCATGTATACTCTTTCTAGCATGATACTTAGTTTTCTTTACTTCAAAACATTTTTTACAACAAAAATTTCAAGTTCTGTCTTGCTGTTTTTCTGTTTCAGGCTAGACCGGCCGACCGGCACCTGCACAGGACATGCACGCTTGTGCATGTCTGTCGGCCGACCGCCCGGGTCGACCGACTGTCTGCAGGTTTGCTCTCGGGTTTTCTGGGTCGACCGCCCGGGTCGACCGCCTTCAGAAACTTGTGTTTCTTTTTAGAGGACGGTCGACCCGAGCGGTCGACCCGAGCCCAACGGCTACTGCCAGCTAGGCGGACGGTCGACCGGACGGGTCGACCGCCAAGCCTGCAGAGCCCCAACGGCTCTTTCCTCTTTTGTGTATTTCTGAAATCTGTTTTTGTAATCTGTTTTAGCAGACTTTTTCTGAGTTGTTGGATATCTTTTTCAGGTCAAATAAGCTTAAAATAAATTGTTTTTAAACCCTTTCCTCTCCCTATAAATAGAGGAGATAGGTCTCTTGCATTTCTCACCAAGAAAAATACCTAAGTTTTCAAAGAGAAGAAAAGTTTTTAAGCTCTCCATTTTCCATTCTTTCTTGAGCTTGTTTTCAGTTGTGTTCTCTAGCAAAAATCATCTCTACAACTGAGTTTTCTCACTACACTTCTTAGAGCCAAAATTCCCTACTCAATCTATAAGGAAGTTGTAAAAGAGTGAGAGTTTGTAAGAAGTTTAGTGATCGTGTTGTGATCACTTTGGTTACTTGTGTTCATCTTGTTCTTGTGGAGACACCTCTTCGGTAGAGATTATTGTAAGTGGTGGAGCTCGGTGCTCGGGTCTTTGGTAGACCGTTGTAAGCGTCCTCGTGGATAGTGGAAACCCTTCACGGAGGTGAAGGCGGGGAGTAGAGCGGTGGCTCGAACCTTGAAACAAACATCTTGTGTTTGCGATTGCTTTGTGTCCATTTCGCTTTAAATTTCTCTTGCACTCTATTGCCTTCAATTACTTGCTTGAGATCTAGTTTTCTTACCTTGTGTTATTGCCTCTTGTTTGTGATACTTGTGATATATCTTGTGTGCATTTCATCATTGCATATTATTCATTCTTTGTTCAATCAATTCTCATACAAGAAGGTTGCATTGCGCACCTCTAACCCATTCAAGGGGAATCAGGAGGAAGAAGTTCAGAACCTCTCACGGGGTATTCGGCTCTTAGTCTTGTTTTGAGAGATCGTTGCATCATTCATCCATCTTAGTTTTAAAAAGATTGTTAGATTAGAAATTACACCTATTCACCCCCCTCTAGGTGTTTTTCAGAAAATTGTAAGACTGTACTCCTGGAAAATCGGTGTCTAAGGAAAGAGGATTGAGAGGTTAAGCCTCGAAAGCTCCATGGTTTGGTGTAATTAAGACCCGAGGCTCACGAACGGATACCTCCCACTGAGTTTTGTCCTTTCCTGGCCTATTAGCTTATAGTCGAGTTCCTGCAACAACCTCCCCCAGTGAATCGACCAGTTAGGAGTCGTCTAGGTCCAGGTACCTTAGACTATGGCTTGGTGGTTATTTTTCTTTCTTTTGTTTGCTTTTATATTCTTTTCGATTGTTTTATTGTTTATATGTTGTTTGTGGTGTGCTGCATGTAAGAGTGGGTAAGAGATCCTATAGCTTTCAGATTAACCAGAAACACCTCTCTGCCCCTGTATCTAGAATCAGTGATGGCATCGCTACAGGACAGATTTTACCCCATCAGAACCTCACTCCCATCTTTTATAAAACTTCCTAAAGCGAATGGTAATAACTTTGAGTTAAAGCCCCAATTCATCAACACTCTTCCTAAATTTCATGGTCTAGAATCAGAAGATGCATACTTCTTTGTTAGAAAATTTGAAGAAGTATGCCTCATGATGCGCATTCCCCAGCTAGGAGACGATGTCGTTAGCTTACGTTTCATTCCCTTCTCCCTAAAGGACCTACAACTTGGCTGTAGATTCAGTTACAAGGTGGGACAATTTCGTCAAGGCCTTCTTGAAGAAATTTTACCCAATCCACAAGACTGCCCTTATCAAAAAAATATCATGCAGTTTAGGCAAGAATAGAATGAACCATTCTGAAGATACTTTCAACGATTCAAAGATCTCCTAACTCAGTGCCCTCATCACGGTGTAGAGAAATGGCGTGAGTGCTAGATTCTCTATGATGGTTTAAATTATTAAACGAAAATCCTGTTAGAAACCATGTGTCAGGGAGATTTCTTGCAAAAGGATGAAAATCAAGGTTGGATTTGTTTGAGGATCTAGCTAAGAAAACCCTGCAATGGGAGCCAACCTCAGAAAAAACCAAGGAATTCGCAGTCTATAGCTTCGAAAGGAGGGCTCCTATCCTTAGAATCATCAATGGCTGCTAAAGCTAAGAACGCGACCCTGATGAGGAGAATAGAGGCTCTAGAAACAAAAGAGCCAGCCAATGTCAACCAAATCAACTCACCACTAATTCACAATCCGGTTGTTTATACTGTCAGGCACTGAACCATGTTTTTAAAGAGTGTCCTATTTTCCAGACACAGCAAGTACCGCTGAAAAACATGAATGAGGCTTACTCACGGTTGCAACACAATCTATATTCGCAAACTTACAATCCCAGTTGGAGAAATCACCCAAATTTCTCTTGGGCCCAGAATAATTCTCCTAGGCCAAATTTTCCCAATAATCTCCACCATCCCAATCATCAAACAAATTTTCCCAGTCAAGCTCCATGTTCCTCCTTCCAAAGTTCACCTATGGAGAAGAAATTCAGTAAATTGGAAGCGTGTATGGAAGCTTTTATGAAGTCCCAAGCCACCTTCATGCAAAATCAAGGACAAACATTGAGCAACCATTCACAGGCTATCGAGATTGGAAATACAGATGAGTCAATTAGCTAACTCTCTAAAAGACCAAAGGGTACTTTGCCTAGTCAGTCACTAGTTAACCCTAAGAACTCAAATCAAGCGTATGAAATTCAGGATCCTCAGATCAACCAGTGCAATGTTGTTCATACTCTTCGATTAGGAAAGAAGGTGGATAACCAAGTCTACCAGTAGAAAAATCCCACTCACATTAATCCTGCTCTGCCTCCACACCTGCTAGCTCCTCTTAATTTGCACCCCAATGTCTGACGAGGACACAACTGCTGATGAAGTTCACAAGCCTATAGCACCCTTTCCTAGCAGGCTTAGGAACAATAATAAGAACATGCACAAGGAAAAAATACTTGAGATGTTTAATCAGGTCAAACTAAATGTGCCTCTTCTTGACGCTATCCAACAAGTCCCAGCCTATGCCAAATTCCTTTAGGATATGTGTACAAAGAAGAGAAAGACGAATGTGGCCAAGAAAGTGTTCTTGGTAACAAACGTAAGTAAAATTCTGTCTGGTCCTATTCCGGTGAAATACAATGATCCCGGATGTCCTACAATTTCTTGCATCATAGGACAAATAAAAATTAGCAGATCACTCCTTGACCTGGTAGCAAGTATCAACTTGCTACCTCTCTTAGTATACCGGCAACTTGGCTTGGGTGAGCTGAGTCCAACTCGAGTCACTATTCAGTTAACAGACTGATCTGTGAAAATCTCCAATGGAAAATCACAGATGTCCTTATCCGGGTCGAGGATTTCATTTACCCTGTTGACTTCATTGTACTTGAGACCCAACCTGTGTTAAATCTACGATCTCAAACTCCAGTCATCTTAGGGCGCCCATTTCTTATTGCAGCCAATGCCATAATCAACTGCAGGAATGGGTCCATGCGATTAACCTTTGGAGACATGACAAAGGAAGTCAATGTCTTCAATCTTAGAAGACAACCAGAGATATAAATGATCAAATTTTTTAGGTCAATTTCATTGAAAATTTGACCAATGAATATGAAGAGAGTATAGAGATAGAAAGAGAGAGTAAGTTTGATTTGGAGTCTGAGGATTTCAATTTAGACCAGATCATAGATTCGACAGTGGACTGGACATCAAGCCCAAGTATACCCCATCACAGGTCCGAAATTCCAAATATTACCTCCAATGAATCAATTCCTTCCGTAGAGTTAAAAGTCTCACCTGAACACCTCAAGTACACCTACTTGGACGGAAGAGAAACCTGTCAGTCATCATAGCATCCCATCTGACTGAGCAACAAGAGGACAACTTGATGTCTTTTCTGAAGAGACATAGGGAAGCAATTGGATGGACAATGAAAGATATCAAGGGGATAAGTCCAGCAATAATTCAACATAAAATTCACTTAACCGATGAACCGATTCTCAGGAGGGACCAACAGTGCAGGCTTAACCCACTCAATCAAGAGGCTGTAAAAATGAAAATTTTGAAACTGTTAAACAATGGGATCATTTATCCCATTTCTGATAGCCAATGGGTTAGCCTGGTTCATGTGATCCCCAAGAAAGCTGGTTTTACAGTGGTAAAGAATAAGTAGAAAGAGTTGGTACAAACAAGACTGCCTACCAAGATTCGTGTTTGTATTGACTATAGAAAGTTGAATGCGGCCACTCTTAAGGACCATTTCCCGCTGCCCTTCATCGACCAAATGCTTGAACGCATGGCTGGACATGAGTACTATTGTTTCCTAGATGGGTACCCGGGATAAAATTAGATCACCATTTCTACAGAAGACCAGGAGAAGACTACGTTCACCTGCTCATTCGGAACCTTCGCCTACCGATACATGCCCTTTTGATTCTGCAATGCTCCCGCGACATTCCAACAGTGCATGCTCAGTTTGTTCTCTGACATGGTGGAACGTTTTCTTGAGATTTTGTGGATGACTTCTCCATCTATGGAGATTCATTTGATCAATGTCTTCATCATCTAGCGTTGGTTCTACAAAGATGCATTAAAAATAATCTAACTTTGAACTGGGAGAAATGTCATTTCATGGTGAGACAGGGGATTGTCTTAGGCCATGAGATTTCTACGAGAGGAATTGAAGTAGACAAGGCAAAAATAGAAGTGATTGCTAAGCTTTCACCACCCAAAAGCATCAAGGATATCAAATCCTTTCTAGGGCATGCTGGGTTCTACCGATAGTTTATTAAGGATTTCAGTAAAATCGCTAGGCCCTTAACCAACCTGCTCGCAAAGAACGCGCCTTTGATTTTAATGAAGTATGTTTCAAATCATGGGAGAAGCTTAAGAAAGACCTTGTATCTATTTTTGATCGAGTTTTTCCTGCACACAAAATAAAGTATTTTAGATTTAGAACAAAATGTGCAAGTGCTCAATTCGAATCCGCGGTAGCAGTGGCTATGCGGGTCGTGATCCTCAGGGAGGGACTAGCGATAGAAGCGTTTGTAAGTTATCTCTAAAAATTATTTTCTTTGAGTTAACAAAAAGAATAGTTAAAGTTAAGTTAGGAAGAAGGCGGTAGATTATGAAGATGGAGGATTAGAGGTGGTATTTATAATGAGATGAGAAAGAAAGAATTGGGAGATGGTGATTTAATCTACAAAAATAAAGAAAAGAAAAGAACTCTTACCTTAACTTGGTTGAGGAAATATGTGAAAACCTTACATGTTCTACCTTGCTTTGGAGGCGTTCAACGCATAAACCATAGGATCGAACTCAGTCCCCTATTCGCATTATATCATCAAGCTGGGCAAGTATGAAGTGATATGGACCTTGAGGAGGAGAACATCTCCATGAAGTATCGTTGGCACTCGCAAAGACTCGTTATACTTGTGCTTCAGAAATCACTTGCATGCTCATCAATCAACCAACAGAGATAAAAATAGAAAAAGAGAAGAAAACGAAAAAAAAATAAAGCAATGAACAAAAGAAAAATATTACCTTTATTGCTTTTAATCAATGGCAGAGAAGAGGAAGGTACATCGGTGTCACGCTCAACATAAGCCTCTCTCCCTCTTAAAAGAAATAAAAATTACAAAAGAAAAACCTAACTACAAACTAGAAAAAACCTAAAAACCCTAGCTTTGGCCCTGTACTGCCTCTGGACGCCCTTTACTGTTGCTCTGTAGGGGTATTTATAGGTGCAGAAGGTAGTAGAGTCCCAACACAACTCTCCCACGAAAACCCGTAGTCAGATAAGACTGAATTGCCGCGGAAACGCGGCTTGGGCCGCGTTTTCGCGGCCTGGTGGTGGCGGCTGGCCACGCGCTTTGGCGCGTGGCCTCCCCTGGTCCGTCCATCTGGGCGTTTCCTTCTGGAAGTTGAATCTCGGCTCTTCATCTTTGGATTTGGATATAACTTGGGAAGCAAGTTACCTAGATCCCAAATCTTTTTCACGAATTTCCTTCTCTTCTTTTAGCTTTTATCTCATCCCGCAAGTGTTTAGGGTTGAATAGAAGTCTATCCTTCCCTCTTCTTTAATATTTACAACTTTGGCCCTTGTGTATTTGCACTTTTGACAATTGATATTTGCACTTTTGCACTTGGGCTTGAATATGGGCTTTTGGGCTTCTTTTAGGCTTTATTTATTATTAAAATAAGAACTCAAGGCCTGCACACAATAAATCACAAAATATTAATAAATGTGCAGAATTATATGAATAAATATGAAAATGTGATGGTAAATATGATGATAAAAATGCACTTTTCACTACCAATCACACCCCCACACTTATCTTTTTGCTCGTCCTCGAGTAAAAATCAAAGAGAAAAAGAAAAGAAAAATTAATCTAACCTAACTCACTTTCGTAGGAATCACGGTTGCACTTAGCATGTGCAACAAGCCGTTAAACCCCTAGGTTACCCTAGAGGACGAGTGTTGTCTCGTGAGGGTTTTCAGCGGATTACACCCACAAAATCCATAAAAAGGAGAATATTTGAAATACTTTTGAAAAGACTAAGTAATCTATAAGTTTTTAGGATCCTCATTTTTATTCATTCTTAAACTTAGTCTTTATAAAGTAAATTGTTTTCATTTTTAAGTAAGGATCAAAATTGAATTTTGTGTATAGTCTTTTTTGTTACCAAAAATCATATGCATCCTTATGAATTTTTACTAGGAATTCCTTAACTTGGACTTTCATGCCTCTTTATTTGTTTAAAATTTTTTTTTTTAATATGTATAACGCATCTAATTTTCTTTCGTATAAGCATCAAGGCTTCTTGAGGCCCTCATATCTAACTAATTGACTATTAGATGTGTTAGCACATATGTAATATTTCTTAGTTTTCTTAGGCTTTTTAATCCACCCATGTAGCGAACTTAAAGTCGGTGGCTCCCAAACCAGTCGGCTTTAGGGCACCAAGTGAGAAAACACCCCGCGGACTCAAATTCGAGTGAACTAGGCCCCAAAACTAAGGACTTTATTTTATTTACTCACCTTTAGGCATGAATACTTATGCTTCTTGAGGCACATGTATCTAGCTTAATTAGTGATTTCCTTTTTTTTTTTTTATATATATATGAGGCACAAAGGTCTTCGTCTTAGAATCCTAGATATGCATTAGGTATGCAAATTTCATTAAGGTAAAAATCAAGACTAACTACTTATTCAATTTATCCTCCTATACCTAAAAATTCAACAATTTATTTATTTTGACCGAGTTTTTAGAAATCCTAATCATGATTTTCCTAATTCTTAAGACTAACTTAGATTTCTTTCAAAAGATAAGTCAAAATATTGTCCTTCTATTTTTTTTATTATATATATATATATATATATATATATATATATATTTTTTAGTTAGCAAATTTTGCAAATTTTGGTTAGTTTCTACCTATGTTAGTATGTTAGTAAAGCCTACCCCCACACTTATCTCATGCATTGTCCTCAATGTATGAATGTATGCATGTATGCATGAAAAGAAGAAGGGAAGGCAGAAGTTACCTCAAGGTGGTGGTTCCGGTGGTGGTCTAATTGGTCCACGAAATGCGACCCAATCTACTTTTTGTGGAATTCGGGGGAACCCACCAGAAATTACTCTAATATAACCCACTAAAAAGATGTGTCCATTAAGAATTTTTATTAAATATTTGACCCCATCTAATTTCCAAATTCCATAACTGATTTCGGAGTCAAATTTGTCAACCGTTTTGTCCCAGAATGGAGTGTGAAAAGATGGAATAATTGACTTGGACGTCATAGGTACAGGAACGAATACCGACTCAGGAAAGAAACTTAAATCAAGTAAGGGTTCAGGAGTCGGGCTAAGTTCGGAAAGTGGGTCCAAATCAATAAGTTGAAGCTCAAGTCCACAATAATCTTCCCACAATGGAATGTGACTCAATATTGGTGATTCAAGTTCAGGAATGATAGGTGTGGGAATCAAGACTGACTCTAAAAGATTACCTAAGTCGGGTAACAAAACAGGAGTCAATAATGATTGGGGAATTTGAACTTGATCACAGATTTGAGAATCTAGGTCACATATCTCATTGGGTTCAATTTCATAAAAATGAGAACATGTCAATTTATCCATGGGACTTTCAAAATTGCAAAATTGGTCAAGTTCAATATGATCATCAAAAATGGGTGACTCAATTTTATGATGAATTGGCACAGGATCCAATGTGGACTCGGGAAAAGTGAAATCAGGTGGAGACACCGGAGTCATTATTGAATCAGGAAGTAAAATTGAATCATCAGGTGGGAGATCATGATCATATTCATGCTCAAGTTCTATTTCAGAAAAGGAAGAACTTGCCAAACTATCAAAAATTAGAGTTTCGGCAAGTTCAAATGATGGCACTGAAGTAGAATCTTGTTGTCCAAAGCAACTTGGTTCGTCGGCTCTAAGAGAATGGTCAGCGATATCAGAATTGGCCGGACGGTGAGAACGCAAAGATTGAACCATCATATCTAGTTCATGCTCACGAGCTAATCTAGCCTGAGTCATGGCTTCAAGCCTCTTTTGTGATTGGACTTGGAAAAAGGAAGTGTCATCGTGATGAAGTTGTGAGTCGGTGGACTCACGCATCATCATGTCTAAGATTGATGGTGGTTGTTGCTTGAACTCGTGCATACTCATCATTTCCCGGATAGATGGTTTTCTATTCTGAATGGGTGGATCTGAGTATGAATCTTGGGAATATTGTGGACAAGGTGGAGACGGAGGACAAGTCGGTTGAAAATTGGACTCGGGGGAATCGAAACCCCATGAACTCTGTGAAGAGTTGAAATTGTTATGGAAATTATGGTCATAAGATGGGGGGTATAGGTTATATTCATTCGGATAAGACCATTCCGGCACACTGGGTTGGTCAAAATTATGATATGCCGGGTTGGTAATATCCGAAAAATAGTTAGGTATGTAATATGGATTAAAATTGGAAAAATTATTATTATATGCCATATCACACCAACACAACAAAGAAAAAGAAAACAAACAAATAAATAAACAAAAAAAATTCTAACCTAAGTTAGGGTAGACCTATGACCTAGACGACTCCTAACTGGTTAGACTGTCCATGGGAGGTAGGGTGCAGACTTTGACCACAAGTTAATCAGCCAGGTCAGGGCAAGAGTGGTGGGAGGTTTTCTGTCAAAGACGTTCCTTAATTAAATAACCACCAATCTTCGGGCTTTCGGCCCTCAATCCCCGGCAACGGCGCCAATTTTTTTGATCGAGTTTTTCCTGCACACAAAATAAAGTATTTTAGATTTAGAACAAAATGTGCAAGTGCTCAATTCGAATCCGCGGTAGCAGTGGCTATGCGGGTCATGATCCTCAGGGAGGGACTAGCGATAGAAGCGTTTGTAAGTTATCTCTAAAAATTATTTTCTTTGAGTTAACAAAAAGAATAGTTAAAGTTAAGTTAGGAAGAAGGCGGTAGATTATGAAGATGGAGGATTAGAGGTGGTATTTATAATGAGATGAGAAAGAAAGAATTGGGAGATGGTGATTTAATCTACAAAAATAAAAAAAAGAAAAGAACTCTTACCTTAACTTGGTTGAGGAAATATGTGAAAACCTTACATGTCCTACCTTACTTTGGAGGCGCTCAACGCATAAACCATAGGATCGAACTCAGTC
The DNA here is from genome assembly GCA_038442645.1 of Agave tequilana. Classification (NCBI taxonomy): domain Eukaryota; kingdom Viridiplantae; phylum Streptophyta; class Magnoliopsida; order Asparagales; family Asparagaceae; genus Agave; species Agave tequilana. The sequence goes on from JAVJIF010000910.1 coordinate 25,709, forward strand.
CCCTATTCGCATTATATCATCAAGCTGGGCAAGTATGAAGTGATACGGACCTTGAGGAGGAGAACATCTCCATGAAGTATCGTTGGCACTCGCAAAGACTCGTTATACTTGTGCTTCGGAAATCACTTGCATGCTCATCAATCAACCAACAGAGATAAAAATAGAAAAAGAGAAGAAAACGAAAAGGAACATAAAGCAATGAACAAAAGAAAATATTACCTTTATTGCTTTTAATCAATGGCAGAGAAGAGGAAGGTACATCGGTGTCACGCTCAACATAAGCCTCTCTCTCTCTTAAAAGAAATAAAAATTACAAAAGAAAAACCTAACTACAAACTAGAAAAAACCTAAAAACCCTAGCTTTGGCCCTGTACTGCCTCTGGACGCCCTTTACGGTTGCTCTGCAGGGGTATTTATAGGTGCAGAAGGTAGTAGAGTCCCAACACAACTCTCCCACGAAAACCCGTAGTCAGATAAGACTGAATTGCCGCGGAAACGCGGCTTGGGCCGCGTTTTCGCGGCCTGGTGGTGGCGGCTGGCCACGCGCTTTGGCGCGTGGCCTCCCCTGTCCATCCATCTGGGCCTTTCCTTCTGGAAGTTGAATCTCGGCTCTTCATCTTTGGATTTGTATATAACTTGGAAGCAAGTTACCTAGATCCCAAATCTTTTCCACGAATTTCCTTCTCTTCTTTTAGCTTTTATCCTCATCCCGCAAGTGTTTAGGGTTGAATAGAAGTCTATCCTTCCCTCTTCTTTAATATTTGCAACTTTGGCCCTTGTGTATTTGCACTTTTGACAATTGATATTTGCACTTTTGCACTTAGGCTTGAATATGGGCTTTTGGGCTTCTTTTAGCTTTATTTATTATTAAAATAAGAACTCAAGGCCTGCACACAATAAATCACAAAATATTAATAAATGTGCAGAATTATATGAATAAATATGAAAATGTGATGGTAAATATGATGATAAAAATGCACTTTTCACTACCAATCAATCTGCGCCTATTATTTCTGCTCCAGATTGGGTACAACTGTTTGAAATCATGTGTGATACCTCTAATTTTGCTATCGGCGTTGTTCTTGGACAGCTCATCGACAATAAGCATCACGTGATCTACTACTCGAGTAGGACCCTGAATGACGCCCAATAGAATTATACAACAACTGAGAAGAAATTCTTGGCCGTTGTCTTTGCGTTAGAAAAATTCTGGCCCTACTTGTTAGGATTGAAGACTGTGATTTTCATGGATCACTCGCCATTAAAATACCTCATGACCAAGAAGGAAGCGGAAACCCAATTAATTCGGTGGATCCTTCTGCTTCAAGAATTAACCTGGAAATCTGGGATAAAAGAGGTATAGAAAATGTGGTAGTTGATCATCTGTCAAGAATTTTAACTTCACCTATCATACAAGCTCCGATCAATGAGGATTTTTCAGATGAGCACATCCTGGCCATTTTCAAGGAACCATGGTATGTGAACATAGTTAATTATCTGGCTACTGGATAATTACCCGCTGAATGGACAAAGCAAGACCAGTGTCGCTTTTTTGTCCAAGTACGATACTTCTTCCGAGAAGAGCCGTATCTTTTTAAGTATTGTCCTGATACGATTACTCGACGATGCATATCAGAAGAAGAATAGAGGAGTGTGCTTAGTTTTTGCTATGAACTTGCATGCAGAGGACACTTCGGTCCCCGCAAAACTGCTGAGAAAGTTTTACAAAGTGGGTTTTACTAGCCCACTTTATTCAAAGACTCATTCCACTTTTGTAAGTCATGCGCAAATTATCAAAAGATTGGGAAAATTTCTAGACGTGACATGATGCCCCTAAACCCAATTCTTGAAGTTGAAATTTTTGATGTTTGGGGTATCGACTTCATGGGATCATTCGCAAATTCATTCGGCAACCAATTCATCTTCACTGCAGTGTGTTACATTTCTAAATTGGTAGATGCCTACTAAGACCAATGACAACAAAGTGGTTGTCAAATTTCTCAAGAAAAATATCTTCTCCCATTTCAGGACCCCCAGAGCGATAATTAGTGGTAATGGGTGGTATTTATGCAATAAAATTTTTGATGCTCTGATGCGAAAATATTTCGTCAATTACAAGTTATCCACTCCGCACCATCCCCATATAAATGGGCAAGTTGAAGTGACCAATCGACAAATCAAGCTCATTTTGGAAAAGACTGTTGGAGAAAACCAAAAGGAATGATAAGTCAAGCTAAAAGATATGTTATGGGCTTACCGAACTGCATTTAAAACAGTATTGGGTATGTCTCCTTATTGAATCATATTTGGAAAAGCCTGTCATCTGCCAGTCGAGTTAGAACATCGAGCCCTATGGGCTATTAAGCAACTCAATTTCGATCTGACTAAAGACAGTGAACTAAAAGATTGCAGATCTCAGAGTCGGAGGAGATACGGAATGATGCCTACGAGAACGCATGGATCATAAAAAGCAGATCTAAAAATTTTCATGACCAAATAACCAACCGAAAAAACTTTGCCCCAGGAGACAAGGTTCTGCTATACAACTTGAGGCTACACATTTTCACGGGAATCTTAAAACTTGTTGGTCTGGATCATTCATCGTGCGCACCATCTTCCCACACAGTGTTGTGGTTATTATCGATCATAAGAGTAATACAAAATTCAAAGTGAATGGGCAAAAACTGAAGCCATTTTTGACCACTGAGCCTGCGTCACAGGCTGATATTATGCTGAGTCTTTTCACTCCGTTATACACCTGACCATAGCCATCCACACATAAACAAATAAAAATAAAAATAAATATATAAATAAATAATCATAAAAATTGAAGTGTAAATAAAATAAAGATTAGGGGTTCTTTCTAATTGTTTATATGATATAACCACCCTTTGTATACTTGTAAATAACTCCTTACCCTATGGCTAGATTTAGAAGTCCATCTTGTTCTACTCCTATTTATACTCTCCTCCTCCCTCTCCATTAACCTAAACCCAAATTATTTTCTCATATCTGAAGAGAGGAACCCAGGCGCCCTCCTCGCACCCGAGCCCCTCCCTTCTCTCCCTCAAAAAATCGTGCCCGCCCTATTCTGGCCGCATTTTCACGGCTTCCCTGAGGCCAGACGCGCGGCGCCAGGGCCCCCGCAATCTCCCTCCGATGTCCCTCTTCTCTTTCCACCAAAAAACCGTGGCTGTCCAGGAGAGACAGCCACTCGTCCAACTCCCCCTTTGGTGGATTTTCAGCGCACTCTCCATATCTTCTCCCGATTTGCTGTTTTGCTGCTTGGCTTTTTTCGGGCAAGTCCGTGGGTTGGTTTCCCCCTAAGATTTCCTGGGGAGGTTTGCAAATTCTCTACCCAATCTCTCTATTTTTCAGATTTAGATCATGTCTCCTACTATATTTCTTGAAAAAGATTTTTTCCGTATATTTAGTAATGTTCAAGTATATGGTACTGTGTTTTTAGATTGGATTAGGTAGAAGCATATGGCTTGGTTTATGCTAATACAAATATTGATGCCTATCATTGCCCTGACTTAGTGAAAAAATTTTATTTGGGTATTGACGTTGCAACTATTGACCATGACCACTTTGTTGTCCATTTGGATCACGAGGACCTTGTGGTTACCCGGGATACCATTCAAGGGTCACTCAAATCCCATAATCCCCTCAGCATATTGCACCACTTCCCTTAATTGATTACATGACTTTGATGGGGGTGCGCTGCACTGAGCTCGATCATGGTGTTCGAGCAAATACAAACATTCATTGCGTTGGACGTTGGACCAACACAATATTTTGGGTATTGATCATACAACTTTCTTTCACAGACCTGCACTTCAAATTATTCACAGCCGATGGCGAGGCAATACACTGTCTGTGTAAACACCATGTTTTTGTAGCAGCTGATTGCTAACTCCTAACGCACTAGGGGTGTGAAATACTCTTTACCTGTCCTAGTTATCCGTCTATGCAGAAACTTTCTGCCAAACCTGAAATGTATTGAATATGATAGAGTAATAGTGACCCCTGAGGACATCACCTGTGCGTACAATAGTTGCATGTATTCGATCTGGACACCTATAGTCCAGCTTGAAGTTGTTCCTGCTGAATCATCATCAGAGGAACATAGGGATGCGGAAGATGACCCATAGTTTTGGCAATCACCCCCCTACCGAGACCAATGCATTTATGTCCTCAATCTGAAAGGGCATGAAAAAGATTTTTAGGGGTCAGATCAGGCTAAGGAGACAATTGGAAGCTCAAGATGCTAGACTGGAATGTATTGAGGAGACTATCAGGCATTCAAGTTCCGCCGGCCGCAGCACTTCGGCTGGCCCGAGTCGGCGGAGGCGGTGATATCATTTCTTTCCCCTATTTACTGCATTTGCATTTATATTATATTCATTGAGGACAATGCATTGATAGGTGTGGGGGGTGCTAACTTTCTTTCTTTTATCTTACTTCTCTTTCTTCTTCAAAAAAAAAAATTCTAGAACGAAAAAGACATTTTATACTCTTTATAAAAATACCAAAAGGTTGTAAGAATTAAGGGAACCTTAGTAAGAAATCTTTATTTTAGCTTATATAAAAAGAAATACTGGTTTGACTAAGAGTTGAGAGGGAAAAGAAAAATAACTCATATCTTTTATTTAGCTTTAGTAGAAAATGCATATATTACACACACATGCTTGGGGTTTAGAGACACAATTTGACTAACACAAAAAAAGGTCATGGATAATTGTGCCTCAAGAAGCATGATTACTCACGCCTAAAATAAAATAAATAAATTTTAATTTCGTGGTTTACTCTACTTGCATATTTGACCTAAGGGGTATTTTTCCACCTGGTGCCCTAAAACCATCTGGTTTGGGAGTCATCGATTTGATATGTGTTACATGAGTAAAGTAGAAAGCCTAAAGAAACTTAAAATAAATATGTAGATAAACATTAATAAAATTAAATGACATTTCAAAGTTGACTTGAGAAATCCCAAGCATATCACACTGACACATTATGCATATCTATTTAAAGCAAAATAACAAAATGAGTTTGAAGTACAAGATCCTTTCGAAATTCAAAGAAAAACCATGATTTCTTCTTTTATAAAGGGTAAAGTATAGGACGACTTATGAGGGTTAGACCTAATTCTTATAGCCATTCGGTTATTTTATTTAGATCTTTAAAAGTTCTTTTTCTTGAAAGAGGTTTGCTTACAATTAACATTTTTTTCATTTATTCGATTTAGTGGGTGCAATCCGCTGAAAACCCTCAGGAGACAACACTCCTCCTCTAGGGAAAACCTAGAGATTTAAAGGCTTATTGTAAATGCTCGGTGTAATCGCGTCACCTGCGAAGGTGGTGTAATAATTCTCTTGTTTTTGTTTTGCTCTGGACGAGCAAAAAGATAAGTGTGGGGGTGTGATTAGTCTCTAATAATGCATAATTTTTACCACATCTGCACATTTACTTTATATAAAATACAGCTAATACTGGTTTACTTATGTGATCCTAGGTCCATGATGTGCAATAAAGAAGAAGACCCTAGGTCCATGATGTGCTAATACTGGTTAGTCTCTAATAATCTTTTACTTTATTGTTGAAGAGTGCTGAAGCAAGGTACGTGAGCATAACATATAGAATAGTATTCATCTCTTGGTTAATTTAATCACTTTAAGTGAATCTTGTTTGATATTCTGTACACTTGCACAAATCGATTCTAAGAGCATCACTCAAATAAACAAGATAAGGTGGGGATATCATCACCCTTCCTTAGCCCAAAAAAAACATTCCAAGCATTCACAATCCCAAGCTTAATCTAAAATTTAATAGACGGTGGCCCCTAGGGATATCCGGATTCAATAAGAGATTAACTGTGACTGAAACTTGATTTGAATTATACTCCAGTCAAATCAGTGTTTAAGATTGGGGATTAAGAGGTTACGCCCCGAAGATACCATGGTTTAGTGTAATTAAGGCTCGTTGCTTATTCACAGATGCCTCCCACCGTATTTTGCCCCTACCTGGCTGATTAGTTGGTGGTCTGATTCAAGCAACAACCTTCCCCGAGAATCATCCTGTTAGTAGTCGTCTAGGTAAAGGTATCCTAGATAGGCTTGGTGATTGTTTTTTCTTTTTTCTTGTTTGTTCTTTTTCTTTTTACGTTTCTTTGTTGGGTGAATGTTGTTTGTGTTGTGCATGCAAGAGTGGTCCAGGGATCCAGTTACATCAAAACTAGTTAGGAACACTCTACTTGCACCTACACCACCTCCTGAGTTCATTCCAATCATGGCCAATCAAGTTTCACTCTAGGACAAGTTTTACCCGATTCGTACTTCACTTCCCTCATGCTTTCTATTACCTGAAGCTAATGAAAACAACTTGAGCTAAAGTCCCAATTTATAAAGCACCCTCCTTAGGTTCCATGGCTTAGAATCTGAGGATGCGTAATTCTTCATTTAGGAGTATGAAGAAGTATCCTTGATGATGAGAATCCCCCAACTGAGGGAAGATGTTGTTAGACTGAGGTTTATACTTTTTGCACTTAAGAACATAGCCAGCAAGTGGCTATATAACTTACCCGTTAGTTCTATTTGATCATGGGATGACTTTGTTAAGGTGTTCCGTAAGAAATTCTACCTTATCCATAAGACTGCCCTCATTAGAAAAAAATATTATGCAGTATAGACAGGAAACTAATGAACAATTCTGGAAGTATTTCGAAAGCTTTATGGATCTGTTAGCCCAATGTCCTCACCACGGAATAGAGAAGTGGCGACAGTGTCAAATTCTCTATGATGGGTTAGATTACCAGACCAAGACGCTCCTTGAGACTATGTGTCAAGAAGAATTTTTAAAGAAAGATGAGAACCAGTGTTGCGACTTATAGAAGCCTTAGCTAAGAAAACCATTCAGTGGAAGCCTTGTCCTGAAAAGACTAACCTCATAACCTCCAGAACTAGTATGCACTCCATTGCGTCCTCTATAGCTGCTGAGGCTAAAATCACGCAACTGATGAGGAGATTAGAACTACTTGAGCCTAGGGAGCCAAACTCAGTAAACCAGGTCAACCCAACCCAAATGCCAAGCCTGGGTTGCACCTATTGCCATGCCTTGACCCACTTATTTGAGGAGTGTCTTGTATATCAGGCTCAACAGATGTTTCCTGATAGTATGAATGCAGCCTATACTAGACCCAATTACAATCCTTACACCAAGATATACAATCTGGGATGAAGGAATCATCCCAATTTTTCTTGGAATCAATCTGGATCTGAGGAGCCAAGATAACAGTTTCTACATCAATATGCTGCTCAAAATCATCAACCCAATTTTCGTCAAAATCAACCCAATTTTCTGCCGACTTACCAACACAATTTCCAGTCTGCTTACCAACATCAGGAACAAAATCATCTAGATAGGAAAATAACAAATTTGGAAATTATGATAGAAAACTTGTCCAAAACTCAAGCCTCAATGATGAACAGTCATAATCAAGCTATTAATAGGCTAGAGGTTCAAATAAGTCAATTGGCTAAGCCACTTATTGAAAGACAAAAAGGAATCATGCCAGGTCAGCCATTGCCTACTCCTAAGAACACCTTCCTTGTTAATGAAGCTGAGGATGTAATTCCAAAACAATGCAACACTATTCATATCCAAAGATCAGGAAAACAAGTTGATAACTAGGTTTCTAATGTCTCAGTTTTCAAAAATCCAGTGTCTAATCCTCTTGTGATCACACCACAAGTTTCAAATGATCCATCTTCATTATCAAGTTCACAACAATCCACTTTCAAGTCTAATGAAAAGGATAATCATCTGAGTAAACTTACAAGCCTATTGTGCTATTTCCTAATAGGCTAGCAAACACCAAGACCTATGCTTAAATGGAAAAGATTAGAGAAATATTTAATCAAGTCCAGATAAAATACCCCTTCTTGATGCCATTTAGCAAGTTCCAATATATGCCAAGTTTCTAAAAGACATGTGGACCAAGACAAAGAAAACAAATGTCCCTAAAAAGGTCCTCCTCGCATCTAACATCAGTGATTTGTTATCCGGGCCCATCCCTGTAAAATACAAAGACCCCGGATGTCCAACCATTTCGTGTATCATAGGACAGACCACCATAAACCGGGCATTGCTTGATCTGGGAGCAAGTATCAACTTGCTCCCTTTTTTTGTGTATCAGCAACTCGGGTTAGGTGACATCTGTCTAACCTGGGTTACTATAGAATTAGTTAATCATTCTGTAAAAGTATCCAAGGAAGAAATTATAGATGTCCTTATACGAGTCGAAGAGTTTATCTACCCTGTAAATTTTATCATTATGGAGACACAACCCGTGCAAAACCCGAAAGCTCAAACCCCCATCATTCTAGGACAACCTTTCCTAGCAACTGCGAATGCTATTATAAACTGTAGGAACGGGTCTATACGCTTGACTTTCGGTGACATGACAGAGAAGGTGAATGTTTTCAACCTGGGAAAACAACCTCAGGACTTGGATGACCAATCATTTGAGGTGAACTTGATTGAATGACTCACAAGTGAACATGAGGAGGAGTTAGAGTATGAGTCTGATCATGAATTTGATTTGGAGTCATATGACTTCAATCTTGACCCAATTGCAAACTTAACAGTAGAGTGGTCAACAAACGCAACCCCAAACATTCCCTTGCAAGAAGAACGACCTTTGATAGATCATGCCCTTTTTTTCTGATTGAAAGCTCTTCCTAGTCATCTCAAGTACCAGTACTTGGGTGAAAAGGAAGCTTTCCCTGTGATTATAGCTTCCCATCTAATGGAAAAACAAGAAGAGTATCTTCTTGCTGTATTAAGGGAAAATAGAGGCCAAGCTTGATTATAGCTTTCCATTGGTTAGACTATGGCTGATATCAAGGGGATCAGCCCATCTATTGTGCAACATAGGATTCATCTGACAGAAGAGGCCAAGACCAAACGTGATCCACAGCGTCAGTGCTGAAAATCTTAAAACTGCTAGACAATGGGATAATTTATCCCATATCTAATAGGCCCACGGTGAGTCCAGTCCACGCTGTGCCCAAGAAAGCCAGCTTTACCGTGGTAGAGAATAACAAAAAAGAATTTGTACAGACTCATCTTTCAACAAAGATATGAGTTTGTATTGATTATCGTAAGCTGAACGCTGCCATGTGTAAAGACCACTTTCCTCTTCCTTTAGTAGATCAGATGCTTGAGAGATCGATAGGACACAAATATTATTGTTTCCTAGATGGATATTCAGGATACAATCAAATTCCAATTGCTCTCGAGGACCAAGAAAAGACAACTTTCACTTGTCCATTTGGAATGTTTGCATACCGATGAATGCCATTTAGGTTATGCAACGCTCCTGCAACATTCCAACGTTGCATGCTTAGTCTTTTCTCGGACATGGTCGAAAGATTTCTGGAGATTTTTATGGATTATTTCTCGATATATGGAGATTCTTTTGACCAATGCTTGCATCATCTCAAGTTGGTCTTACAAAGATGCATGGAAAAAAATTGACACTTAATTGAGAAAAGTGTCATTTCCTGGTCAAACGCGGAATCGTCCTTGGTCATGAGATTTCGAGTAAAGGAATTGAGGTTGACGAGTCTAAAGTGGAAGTGATAGCAAAACTCCCCGAACCAAAATGCTTAAAAGACATCAGATCTTTCCTAGGCACGCTGGTTTTTACAAAAGGTTTATTAAAGAGTTTAGCAAAATTGCTAGATCTTTAACTAATCTTTTAGGAAAAGATATGCCCTTCCATTTTGATAAGGAATGTCTAAAAGCTTGGAAGAAGCTAAAACATGAACTTGTCCCTGCACCAATAATTTCAACACCCTATTGGACTAGACCCTTTGAAGTCATGTGTGATGCTTTTGATTATGCCATTGGCGCTGTCCTAGGACATCGCATTGATAACAAGCAACACGTTATTTACTATGCAAGTAGGACACTTAATGAGGCTCAACTCAATTACACAATAACTGAAAAAGAAATTTTTAGCAGTTGTGTTTGCGTTGGAGAAATTTCGCCAATACCTACTTAGGTCTAAAACAAATATTTTCACCAACCATTCCGACCTCAGATATTTGATGCAAAAGAAGGACACTAAGGTTAGACTTATATGTTGGATCCTTCTTTTGCAAGAATTTGATTTAGAGATAAAGGACAAAAAGGGCGTTGAAAATGTGGTGGCAGCTCACTTGTCTAGAATCCCAAAAGCACCAGTGGAGACCGTCCTGATTAATGAAAACTTTCCTGACGAATATATCATTGTGATGTGTAAAGAGCCCTGGTATGCTGACATTGCAAATTATCTTGCAACCGGCCGAACACCTTCTAGTTGGTCAAAACAGGACAAACATCGCTTTTTCACTCAGATACGGTTCTTCTTCTAGGATTAACCATATTTATTCAAATATTGCTCTGACCAGATCATTGGAAGGTGGTCTTCCTGAGGATGAACACCTTAGTGTGTTTACATTTTGTCACGATTTTGCATGTGGCGGGCACTTTGATCCACGTATGACTGTTTAGAAAGTTCTGCAGAGTGGGTTCTACTAGCCCACTTTCTTCAAGAACTCTTATAAGTTTTGCAAACTCTATGCAAGATGTTAAATGACGGGTCAAATCACACGTAAGGATATCATGCCCTTACCTAAATCCTGGGAGAAGAAAATTTTTAACGGGTGGGGAATCGATTTTATGGGACCCTTTCCAATTTCCTTTGGCAACCAATTCATTTTGGTAGCTGTTGATTATGTTTTAAAGTGGTTAGAAGCTGTACCAATAAGAACAAATGACAATCGAGTTGTTATCAAGTTTTTGAGAGAAAATATCATTTCACGCTTCCGAGCCCCCGTGCGATAATAAGCGACAACGGGAGTCATTTCTGCAATCCGGCTTTTGATGTCCTAATGCGAAATTAATCCAATTCTCACAAATTATCCACGGCCTACCATCCTCAGATGAATAGACAGGAGGAGGTGACAAATAGACAAATTAATCTCATCTTGGAGAAAATCGTGGGACAAAATATGAAGGACTGGTCAGTTAAGCTTATTGATGTACTATGGGCTTATCGGACCGCCTACAAAACTATTCTAAGGATGTCTCCATATCGAGTGGTATTTGAAAAACCATGTCATTTGCCTGCGGAGCTTGAGCACCTTGCTTTGTGGGCTATCAGACAACTTAATTTTGACCTTAAGAAGGCCGGTGACTTAAGGAAGTTACAAATTTCTGAGCTTAATGAAATAAAAAATGAAGCCTATAATAACGCTCGAATTTCTAAGAGCAGAACCAAACTTTTCCATGATCAGTCCATACATAGGTAGAATTTTATCCCTTAACAAATAGTTCTAATATATAACTTTAGGCTTCACCTTTTTGCTGAAAAACTGAAGACACGTTGGTCAGGACCATTTCTTGTTCAAACAGTTTTTCCACATAGAGCGATTGAAATTTTTGATCATAAGAATGGTAATGTATTTAAAGTCAATGGTCAAAAACTAAAACCATTCTTTACCACTAAGCCTGAGCCACACAAAACTTTTGAACTGGGTCTCTGTGACCCAGTATATGAGTTACTGATTAGTCTACAATTGAACTTAGATAAGAATGTGATTTCGATCCTCAAATTTGTGATATAGTTCAAAGTCCTGAATCAATATTGACTCCTATTTTTCTATCCGATTTGAGCAACATTTTAGAGTCAGTTTTGATTCCCATACCTGTTATTCTTGAACTTGAATCACCTATCTTAGAAAGTTGCATTCCGTTGTAGGGAAATAAATGTGGATTAGAATATCAACTTCTTGCTTTGGACCCGATTCCTGAACCAATTTTGACTCCTGAACCTTTACTTGACTTAAGCCAAATTCCTGAGTCAGTATTAGTTCATGTACTTCCTGAGTTCAAATCAATCATTCCATCTTTTCATAGTCTATTTTGGAACAAGGACGTTGATAAAATTGACTGTGAAGTTATTTTGTAAATTTGGAAATTAAATGGGGTAAAATTCATAATAAAAATCATTCATATATAGATCATTTTAGTGGGTTGTATTATAGAGGTCTATGGTGGGTTCCTCTGAACTCCACGCAAATTGGATTGGGTCGCATTTCGTGGACCAATTAGACCGCCACCGGAACCACCACGTTGAGGTGATTTTTTCTTCCCTCTTTATTTGTTTCATGCATAAATATATCATGATGCATTGAGGACAATGCATGAGACAAGTATGGGAGAGGGTTTACTAATGTAGAGTTTTAAGATTTTCTTTCTTTTACACTTCTTTTTTACTTTTAGAAATCTTCCCTTTTGTATAAGATTTTTCTTTCTTTTTTAAAACTTTTAAAGTAAGAGACAAAGTTTTGATCTATTTTCAAGAAAATTAAGATGATCTTAGAAATTAAGAAAGCCTTAATTATGACATCTTAAACCTAGTCGAAATAATGGATCTTGTTTAAAATTATAAGCTAAGTAAGATAAATTGGAGAGAGAGTTTTATCTTGAATTTTTTGCCTTAGATAGTATGCACTTCACACTTACACAATTTTTGGGATGGATACAAAGACCTAAACTGCCATAGAGCAAAAACAAAGAAAAAATATATATATGGTATAAATGAATTAAAAAAATCACTTATTAAGCTGGATAATTATGCCTCAAGAAGCATGATTATTCACGCCTAAAGGTGGTAATAAAGAACAAATAATCCCCCTTAGTTTTGTGGTCTTGTTTACTCGAGTCCTTAAACCCGACGAATGTTTTCTCATCTGGTGTCCTAAAACCGTCTGGTCAGGGAGTCATCGGTTAAAGGCTAATTACCCGGGTAAACTAGAAAGCCTAGGAAAACTAAGGGAAGAAAAAAGAAGAAAAGAAAATATATATATATATATATATATATATATATATATATATATATATTTATAAATGGCTTGATGGTTAGAGTTGAAATTCCCGAAATCTTCACTATCACGAAGTGCATATAATCTAGGTTTTATGAAAGATAAAATTCAATCCAATTTTGAATTCTTACCTTAATTGAAGACAAGATCTTGCATATAGACTAAGTTTAAGGTAGAATAATTTTTGGTGGACTTATGACCTTAAATCACTTATATTTTTGCAAAAATATTTCGTAAACTTGTCTCTCTTTCAAAATGTGTTTTCAAAATACTAACATTTGTCTTCCTTTTTTATGGATTTTGTGGGTGCAATCCACTGAAAACCCTCAGGAGATAAAACTCCTCCTCTAGGGGTAACCTAGAGGTTTAACGGCTTGCTGCACACGCTCAGTGCAATCGCGTCACCTGCGAAAGTGGTGTAATAATATTTGTAGTATAGTTTTTCTTTTCTTATTTTGCTCGGGATGAGCAAAAGATAAGTGTGGGGGTGTGATTAGTCTATAATTCTGCATTATTATATCGCATTCCCTACCAATTTATGAATAAAATATCATTTTTAATTGCGTTTTGGTCTACTTTGCAGATAAATCAAGAGTCCAATGGCCAAAGGGTAATAAGAGCTTAATTAAACCCATTTCGGGTAATTAAATCCGCAATTCTTGGAGACCAAGTAAGGAATCTTCTAGATGATACATCGAATCTTGACCCTTGTGCACGTCAGACGAATATTCGGCCAAAAATACCAAAAATCGAATATACCAAGAAAGTCTTAGAAGTGATGATGACGTGCTCGCCAAAACCAAGGGCTTATGTCCCTGGTATTGCCACGAAAATGCGACAATAGCCGCGTTTTCACAGCATTTTGGTGAGGCCACGCGTCGATCTTCGATGCTTGGCCCCGTCTCGTCTTCTAGAAGCTCTGTATACCTATAAAGACCTCTGCAGAGGCCCGAAACACAAGCAGTTTTAGATTTTAGGCTAGGTTTTCTATCTTTAGTGTAGTATAGTGTAGGTTTTCTTCCTTTCTTGTATTTTGTATTTTTATTTCATTTTTAGATCTTGTAGTAGGGCTGAGAGATTCAGAAAGAGATAGAGAGGGATTGATGTAATAGATGGTGATAATCTATGTAAAGGTGCCTCCTTTCTTCTCCATTGTAATCTTCTCCTTCTTCTACATGATGCTTGGCTAATGTCTTTTTCTCATGACAATCTAACTATTAACCACTAACCATCTAACCACTTACTTGATAATCCACATGAATGTAGTAGCCTCTACAGGGCCTTGCTCTTGCAAGAGCCACTGATGGCTCATGATGATGGATCCTAACATTCTAATATTTCTGACACCTAACCCACTAACTTGCTAACTTGTAAATGCAAACTTTATTTCATGCTCACCTCTAACTGGTTTTGATGATTTAATAGTAGCTTGCAACTTGTTATGTGGTAAGGATGCGTTGTTTGAATGTAGAAGAACAATCTTATGGGCCATGCTTTTTATCGTCTCTTGAAGCCAAGGATTAGTGATGGTCAAGGATCCATGTGAGGCAACTATCTAAGGAATTAACTTTATCTAAGGAATTAGAGAAACTCTAAACTAGGATTTCGTAATATAAGTTAAAATAAGAAGAATTGTTGAATTTTTTTGGTTAAGAAAGAAAAAGTAAAAAGAGAATTAGATTTTGATTTTTTCCTAAGTATTATATACATTTACATGTTGAGGGTAAAACAAAGACCTTTATTTATAATATATAAATATACAATAATAAAAAAAATTGTAAATACAAATAAATAAACACTTAATCACCAATTAAGCTGATTAGTTGTGCCTTAAGAAGTATAATCGGTCACGCCTAAAGATGGTTAAGTCCTTAACATTCGTGGCCTTGTTTACTCGAGTCCTTAAATCCTAAGGATATATTCTCATCTAGTGCCCTAAGATCATCTAGTCTGAGAGTCATCGGTACAAGGCTTGCTACATGGGTAAATTAGAAAGCCTAATGAAGCTACGAAAAATAATAAGTGTACATATATGTCTATATAAAAAAATAAATACACACACACACACACATATATATAAATGAAAATATAAGTAAAGGTATCATAGTCCAAGTACAACTCCTCATACATATAAGTGTTTATATTCTAGGCTTGATGTAAAATCTAATGATCTCTCTACTTTTGAAACTTAACCTTAATTGAAGACAAAACTTCTAGTGGAGACTTATAAATAGAAGAAATAGTTTAGGTTAACCTAAAATCATAAGATTAGTTAAATTTTTTCAAAAATTGATTATAAACTTTCTTTCTTTTTCTTTCTTTGAAAAACCACTAACATTTATTTCCTTTTTTATAGATTTTGTGGGTGTAATTCACTGAAAACCCTCAGGAGATAAAACTCCTCCTCTAGAGTAACCTAGAGGTTTAATGGCTTGTTGCACATGCTCAGTCCAATCGCATCATCTGCGAAAGTGGTGTAATAATTTTTTTAGCTTAGTTTTTTCTCTTATTTTGCTCGAGGATGAGCAAAAAGATAAGTGATTGAATGTAGAAGAACAATTTTATGGGCCATGCTTTGTATCGTCTCTTGAAGCTAAGGATTAGTGATGGTTAAGGATCCATGTGAGGCAACTATCACTAAGAGCTTAGCATAGTTAGTGAAGCAATTAGTAGTTAGTAGCCATGAGTTTTATTTTACTTTATTTTAAAAATCAATTTCAAAACTCTTCTTTTATCTTTTCATCTATGTTTTCACCAACTTCTTATTTCACCTTTGTTTCATCTTCTTTTCTATTTTATTTTCCAATCCACTTCTCTTTTATTTTCACATTGCTTTCATCGCTCTCCTCACCTATCACCCTGGATTTCTTTTCTTTTATTTTTCTTTTTCTAATTCTTTAACAAAGAAGAATTGTTAACAACCGATGTGAATAAGAACTGTTAATATTTCTATCACCTCCCGTCCATGTGGATTCGACCCGTTGAGCCAATTCTATAACGGAAGTATCGAGGGAACATTAGCACATACGAGCTTTTACATCGATTTTACAAAACACACGTTTTAAGGTGCTAGTTCCGTCCCAATCAGTGACCAGGCCATCTCTAAATTCCCCTGTTTATCATTGTAAAAATCTTTTACGGGACCCCTTTTTTGTAAATAACCGTTTTTCCTTTTCTCCAAAAAATTAATATAAAAATAAAAATTAAAAAATATATATTAAAACAGAAAGATTTTAGATTTTGTACAGATTTTAAAACAGCAAAATCTCCAATTCAAATTTTCTAAATCCTCAAAGGGTAAAAAAAGAAAGTCATCCTTTCTCAGCCTATGTATATCCCTTCAATCTCTCTCATGGGCATCAACCCTAGATCTAGAGAGAGGGAGGAACGTCGCCAACCCACCAAAACCAGAGCCCCTTGCCTACCACTTTGCCGCGAAAGTGTGATTTTTGCCGAGATTCTGCAGCTTTCTTGTCGATCCAGACGCGCCGCCAGAGTCTGTGCCAGTCGCCGTGATGGGTAGATCCCAGATCTACCATCAATTGTTCCTCTGCGTCCACTAAGGCTGCCCAGGCAGTCCATCCTTGGATTTCCCCCACGATTTTTAGCAGAGGTTTGCATACTCTTTCCCCTCTCTTTATGAATCTTTTCTTCCATGGCTCCCACCATCTTTGCTGAGAAAAATTTTGCTAGGGTTTTTATGGATGTGAAAGGTTTTGGCACTATTTTTCTAGATCGCATTAGGGAGAGGATTTGGTTTGGGCTTGTGTTTGACATTGAAGATGGTGATGCTTACTATTGTCCCGAATTGGTTACCCACTTCTACACACAAATTGACACAAACACCATCGTTCACGACCATCAAACTTTCATTGTACACTTTGAGTCTGGGGATATTGTTGTTAATGTCTACTCACTTGAGATAGTCACACACGTCCCCTGTCCTCCACGACATGATGACCCATTGCCTCTCATTGAGTATATGACAATTTGGGAGTGAGATGTGAGGAAAAAGACCATGGGCCCTAAGCGAGCACCATATTCCGCAATGTACATTGTGTTGGACGAGGGGTCCAACACAATATATAAGGTCTAGATCACACCACAACCTTCAACAGGCTGGTGCTGCCTATTATACAAAGTTTGATGACCAGGCAGCACTTGGTGTGTTTAAACACAGTCATATGGCAACACATGCTTGCCAACTTCCAGCGCGTTAGGGGTGCAAAATATTCGCATCCGGTCCTTATTACTCATTTATGCAGACATTTTCTATCAGACGAAGTCTTTTCATCTTATGACCCGGTCCATATATCCACCGTGCGTCTCTCAAGAGCCTATAATAGTTATATACATGCGGTGTGGACACCCACCGCTATGACAGATAACGTTCCTGTTGAGTTTTTCTCAGAGGAACGGAGTGAGGAGGAAGATGAGAGTGCCTTCTGGCAACAACACCCCCGAATGACATTGAGGCTTTCATGTCCTCCATTTGAAAGGGCATGAAGAAAATATTTAAGGGGCAAGCCAAATTAAGAAAAAAAAGTGGAAGAACAGAATGAGAGGCTAGAGCGTATTGAGAAGAGATTGTGACGTTCTCAGTCTATGGGCCCAAGCACTTCAGCAGGCCAACGTAGGCGCCCGAGGTGATTTCATACTACTACCTATCTTATGCATTCATATATTCATTTTTCATACATTGGGGACAATGCATATGATAGGTGTGGGGGGTTACTAACATAGATTTTCTTTTTAGACTTTTCTTAGTAAAAAAAAAATTCTTTTTATTCTTTATGATTTTTCTTTTCCTTTTAGGAACTTTCTTTTCCTTTATTAAAAAAAAAATTGATCCATTTTTATAGAAATTAACTTTATCTAAGGAATTAGAGAAACTCTAAACTAGGATTTCGTAATATCAGTTAAAATAAGAAGAATTGTTGAATTTTTTAGGTTAAGAAAGAAAAAGTAGAAAGAGAATTAGATTTTGATTTTTTCCTAAGTATTATATACATTTACATGTTGAGGGATTAAAACAAAGACCTTTATTTACAATATATAAATATACAATAATAAAAAAATTGTAAATACAAATAAATAATTACTTAATCACCAATTAAGCTGATTAGTTGTGCCTTAAGAAGCATAATCAGTCACGCCTAAAGATGGTTAAGTCCTTAACATTCGTGGCCTTGTTTACTCGAGTCCTTGAATCCTAAGGATATATTCTCATCTAGTGCCTAAGATCATCTGGTCTGAGAGTCATCGGTACAAGACTTGCTACATAGGTAAATTAGAAAGCCTAATGAAGCTAAGAAAAATAATAAGTGTACATATATGTCTATATAAAAAAATAAATATACGTATATATATATATATATATATATATATATATATATATATATATATATACATATATATATATATACATATATATATATATAAATGAAAATATAAGTAAAGGTATCATAGTCTAAGTACAACTCCTCATACATATAAGTGTTCATATTCTAGGCTTGATGTAAAATCTAATGATCTCTCTACTTTTGAAACTTAACTTTAATTGAAGACAAAACTTCTAGTGGAGACTTATAATTAGAAGAAATAGTTTAGGTTAACCTAAAATCATAAGATTACTTAAATTTTTGCAAAAATGGATTATAAACTTTCTTTCTTTTTCTTTCTTTGAAAAACCACTAACATTTATTTCCTTTTTTATGGATTTTGTGGGTGTAATCCACTGAAAACCCTCAGGAGATAAAACTCCTCCTCTAGAGTAACCTAGAGGTTTAACGGTTTGTTGCACATGCTCAGTGCAATCGCGTCACCTGCGAAAGTGGTGTAATAATTTTCTTAGCTTAGCTTTTCTTTCTCTTATTTTGCTCGAGGATGAGCAAAAAGATTAGTGTGGGGGTGTGATTAGTGGCAAATTTTGCATCATTGTCATCACATTGCCTACCATATTATGTTAAATATGTTACTAGTAAATCTCTTTTGGGTAATTTGCAGAAAATTCAAAAGTCAAGAGCAAGGTTGTAACATGATCAAGAATTTTCAGCTATTTTTCAAATTATTGGAGAGATTTCTTAGGGAGCAAGAGAGATCCTTTTCGATTGGGGTAGATTAGTCATAAAAAATAAAAGGATGAATCTAGACTAATGCTAACCTAAGTGGGAGTGTTGGATATTCTCTTGACATCCCCTTCTAGAAGACAGATAGCTCGAGTTAGATCACAGCAAAGGGCCACTACATAGCTGCGAAAATGCGTCAAAAAGCAGTGTTTTCGCGGCAATCTTCTGGAAGCAGCCATGGATCAAGGACACATGTCTCCTCATTTCTTGCTCCCTGTAGTCTATAAATACCCTGTAAATTCACCCCAGAGAAAGTTAGAAAGAAAACAGAAGGCAGTCCATTACTTAAGCTACTCTTGTTATTCTTCTCTTGCATCATTGCAACTTAGTCTAGGTTTTTATTCTCCAAAAATTGAGTGGAAAAGAGAGAGTGCTATTGTAATTGATTCAAGTGACACATTAATACAAGGATTACTTCTTTCCTTATTGCTCTTTCTTGCATCTTCTACTTGTGTTTTTTGATTCATGTCTCTAACAATTGCTAACAAGCTTTACATTCTATGCTTTTTATTCACGTCTAGCTAATCTTCTTCTTGCATGGCTAACTAACTACTAACCCACTAACCCTAACTCTTGAATGATAACCCATATAAATTTATAGCATGCCAATGAGCCTTGTGCAAGTAAGAGCTATGGATGGCTTATGATGAAGGGTTTTAAGTCTAACTCTATAACAAGCAATCTAACTCTCATATTTCATGCTCTAACTTTATTTTCTTCATGATCTATAGATTGCCTAACTTGCTTGTTTTGATTTGGAGAATACCCGTTCATCTTTGTCGATACAATAGCACACTTGTTTCTCATCCTAATCTCACCTTAAAACGAATTTTGATAGGGTGATGTTCAAGTTTTTGTCGTATAACACAAAGTGGACGGTGAAGAACTTTCATTAGAACACCACATGACTAGTTCTTAATGCACAAGACTCATGAAGGCCAAGGATCCATTGTGAGGCACTATCTTTAATCAACTTAATGGTTAGTGGGGTTAATTAGTAGAATGTTAGCCATGCAATATTTTCATTTTCTACAACTCAAACTTTTCAAGAAATTTTCCTTTCACTTTTTCAATTTTCTTCAAACTCTTTCTGGACTTCTTTTCTCAAAGCTTTCTTTAGAAAAATCTTGTAAAAAATTTCTTTAGTTTCTTTAAACCTTTTCTTTTCTTTTTTTGGTTTTCATCGCATTCTCAAAATCCGCATTTCTTTTCTCTTTTGTTTTCTCTCGCTTTCTTAATCACAACCAAATCGTATCACTTATTTCACACCCTTCTTTCTTTCTTTCTTTTGTTTTTAGCTGAAACAAGAAGGACATATTTTGAAGAAACAAAATAAAAAAAGGACAAAGCTTCTATCGCTCCCCCTCCCTATGGATACTACTCGTTTTACCATTTGGCTAGAACAAATAGTTCGCAAGGACACAAGCACAACTACAGAAGGACATAACTCACATCAATAATGAACTTATAACTCTGGTGTTTGTATAATTTCAATACACTTTTCTATTCCGAACACATCCCTAAGCGCCTCTCTTGTTTCCTTTGAGAGGCAAAATAGCTCGTACAGAGTAATACGAGCCGGCAAATTGACAAGCTGTGCTAATATATCAAAACAAAAAAGAGTGTTAAGCCCCTTTGAATGATCCACTTTAACGATTTCTCAAATCGACCTCCTTTTGCTTTCCTTTGTCTAGTGGCAGGGGTGGTACCGAAGCCTGGACTAGTGCAGTTTTTCCCGATGTCATTGACTGTTGTGTCTCGTCGGGGGTCTGATCGTACTGTCGCAGGTACGACTTTGCAGACTGGGTGCCTACTGGTTGCGAGATAGTGGGTTGTGCCGCTAAGGCAAGCTTCTCCTCTTTCGAGTCACTAAGAGAAGCTATAGCCACATCATCATCATCCGTTGCAAGGGAGACGGTGTTGCACGACTTGCCTTGGAGCTTAGACTTGCTGGATTACCATTGCTCATCTTTGACGATATGCGGATGGATCCACATGATCTCTCCAGATTTTATCGTCAGTGGAACGAGGCCCTTAGCTTTCTACTCTCTCATCATTGGGTTGACAATGATTATTTTCTAATATTGCATAATTTTTACCATATCTACACATTTATTTTATATAAAATACTGCTAATATTGGTTTACTTGTGTGATCCTAGGTCCATGGTGTGCAATGAAAAAGAAGACCCTAAATCACCATTTAATGAGTGATTAAAGGCCTATAAAGTAGCCATTGATCTTAGGAGGTGATTTTGTCAGACTCGGGGGCTCAAATCAAAAATCCAGAAGGTACAACCGACAGGGGACCGAATCGACAGCGCACAGCAGGCGGCGCTATGCGTGTCACTGTGGTACAGCCGTGGAAATGCGATCGTACATCGCCACGTTTCCGCGGTCGTACGTAGCCGCGTTTCAGCGACCGTACTAGTACGGTCGCGCCAGTCCTTTTGGCCAGGGTTTGCCCCTGGCCCCTTTTCTCCTGGTGCCTATAAATACCCCATTAGGATTCTTCAGATGGAGATATCTAGAGAGTTTAGGATCTTTATGTTAGTTTGTTTTTAGAATTGTAGTTGTTTGTGTTTTCTTCTTCTTCTAATTTAGTTTAGCCATTAGAGTGAAAGAGAGAGAGTGTGTATAAGTTATATTTGAAGGTGACAAGCTTATACAAGTAATACTTCTCTTTCTTCTTCCATTACTTGGTGTTTTCATTTGCCTTTACTTTCTTATTTTAGTGTAATACTCCTTCTTTTTCTCTCTTCTCTCTTGTTGTTTTATTTCTTACTCATATCTAGATAACTCTTTTATTGCATGGCTAAGTAACTACTAACCCACTAATTTTTAACAACTTGATTGATAACCTAAATTAGTCAATAGTGTCAAACAAGCCTTGTGCAAACAAGAGCTATGATATCTTAAGACGAGGGTTCTAACTCTAACTTACCTACAAAGTATTAGTTTTCTTATATTACATGCTTAACGGGTTTTCGATGATCTACAGATTGTAAACTTTACTTTTTTTTATAAGTTAGAGATATTCCTATTAATCTTTGTCGATACCAATTATGCACTTGTTTCTTCCCTTATTCTCGCCTTCGATTGGATCTTGATAAGGGAATATTTAAGTTTTGCCGTTAAAGCTAAGTTAAAGGAAGGACTTTCATTCGCTCTCCAACATGAATAGTTTATATGCATAAAGGTTATGCTTGCCTAGGATCCATCGTGAGGCTACATCTTCAAGAAGTTAAAGACTAGTGGGAGCACTTAGTAAAAAGTTAGCCATGCGTTTTTACTATTAAGAAAATTCACTTTTACAAACCAACAAACCAATCCAAAAATTTCTTGAAACAACACTTGTCTTCATTTCAAATTCTTTAATTGAAATAAAGAACTTTTTCTTTACTTTGAACAACGAAGCCGCATCAAAGCTTCTATCCCTCTCCCTCCTTGTGGATACGACCCGTATAGCCACTTTGCTAGGATGGAAGAATCACAAAAGCAGTAACATCGACCCACATTCCTTTACTCTTATTTGTGCATGCTTTTTCCCGATCAAATGTTGGCATCGGTGCTGGGGAGGGAACGACTTTATTGTTCAAAACTCAAATTCTTCTTTGTTTTTGCATGTAGGAGAGGTATCATGGAGCTAACTATTATGGGAAGCAAGAGTGGTGGCCAAAGACATTGCACGAGGAATTCATTTGCCCTCAGAAAATTCGTGTAAAAGCGAATTTCTCCGATTGAAGTACTAAAAAAGCTCTTCTGCAGGGTTGCCGAAAATCGCTCAAATTGCTTTCTCAAATTCTTAGTTCACTTATATGCTTCACCTTTACACTTGTAATAATTTAATAGAAATTCATTTGTTGCTAAATTGAAAATCGAATTAGACTCTTGCATTTAGAACACGTGTATATTTCAATTCATTTCAAATTCTGTTGAAGAGTGCTAGAGAAAGATACGTGTGCATTTATATAGAATAGGACCAACATTTTGGAGTGATTTATCGCTTTGAGTGTTATCTTGTTGTGAATATACTGTACAGTTGCACAACTGACATTAAGGGCAAAACCCCAAATAAACAAGATAAGGTGGGGATTTCATCACCTTTCCTTAGCCCAAAAATCATCTCCAAATGCACTCACATAACCCAAGTCTTAACTAAATATTGATAGATGTTAGCCCTAGGGACATGTCAAACTCACTAAGAGATTAATCGAGGGTGAAAATTGTAAAAACTGTACTCCTGCAAAATCGGTGTCTAAGAAAAGAGGATTGAGAGGTTAAGCCTCGAAAGCTCCATGGTTTGCCGTAATTAAGACCCGAGGCTCACGAAAGGATACCTCCCATCGAGTTTTGTCCTTTCCTGGCCTATTAGCTTGTAGTCGAGTTCCTGCAACAACCTCCCCCAGAGAATCGACCAATTAGGAGTCGTCTAGGTCTAGGTACCTTAGACTATGGCTTGGTGGTTATTTTACTTTCTTTTGTTTATTTTTATATTCTTTTCGATTGTTTTATTGTTTATACGTTGTTTGTGGTGTGCTGCATGCAAGAGTGGGTAAGAAATCCTATAGCTTTCAGATTAACCAGAAACACCTCTCTGCCCCTGCATCTAGAATCAGTGATGGCATCGCTACAGGACAGATTTTACCCAATCAGAACCTCACTCCCATCTTTTATAAAACTTCCTAAAGCGAATGGTAATAACTTTGAGTTAAAGACCCAATTCATTAGCACTCTTCCTAAATTTCATGGATTAGAATCAGAAGATGCATACTTCTTTGTTAGGGAATTTGAAGAAGTATGCCTTATGATGCGCATTCCCCAGCTAGGAGACGATGTCGTTAACTTACGTTTCATTCCCTTCTCCCTAAAGGACCTACAGCTGGGCTGTAAATTCAGTTACAACGTGGGACGATTTCGTCAAGGCCTTCTTGAAGAAATTTTACCCAATTCACAAGACTGCCCTCATCAAAAAAAATATCATGAAGTTTAGGCAAGAACAGAACAAACCATTCTGAAGATACTTTGAATGATTCAAAGATCTCCTAGCTCAGTGCCCTCATCACGGTGTAGAGAAATGGCGTCAGTGCCAGATTCTCTATGATGGTTTGAATTATTAAACGAAAACCCTGTTAGAAATCATGTGTCAGGGAGAGTTCTTGCAAAAGGATAAAAATCAAGGTTGGGATTTGTTTGAGGATCTAGCTAAGAAAATCCTGCAATGGGAGCCAACCTCAGAAAAAACCAAGGAATTCGTAGTCTATAGCTTCGAAAGGAGGGCTCCTATCCTTAGAATCATCCATGGCTGCTAAAGCTAAGATCGCGACCCTGATGAGGAGAATAGAGGCTCTAGAAACAAAAGAGCCAGCCAACGTCAACCAAATCAACTCACCACCAATTCACAATCCGGTTGTTTATACTGTTAGGCACTGAACCATATTTTTGAAGAGTGTCCTATTTTTTAGACTTAGCAAGTACCGCTGAAACACATGAATGAGGCTTACTTATGGCTACAACACAATCTGTACTCGCAAACTTGCAATCCCGGTTGGAGAAATCACGCAAATTTCTCTTGGGCCCAGAATAATTCTCCTAGGCCAAATTTTCCCAATAATCTCCACCATCCCAATCATCAAACAAATTTTCCAAGTCAAGCTCCATGTTCCTCCTTCCAAAGTTCACCAATGGAGAAGAAATTCAGTAAATTGGAAGCGTATATGGAAGCTTTTATGAAGTCTCAAGCCACCTTCATGCAAAATCCAGGACAAACATTGAGCAACCATTCACAGGCTATATCGAGATTGGAAATGCAGATGAGTCAATTAGCTAACTCTCTAAAAGACCAAAGGGTACTTTACCTAGTCAGCCACTATTAACCCTAAGAACTCAAATCAAGCGTATGAAATTCAGGGTTCTCAGATCAACTAGTGCAATATTGTTCATACTTTTCGATTAGGAAAGAAGGTGGATAACCAAGTCTACCAGCAGAAAAATCCCACTCACATTAATCCTACTCTTGCCTCCGCATCTGCTAGCTCCTCTGAATCTGCACCCCAAATGTCTGACAAGGACACAACTGCTGATGAAGTTCACAAGCCTATAGCACCTTTTCCTAACAGGATTAGGAACAATAATAAGAACATGCACATGAAAAAAATACTTGAGATGTTTAATCAGGTCAAACTAAATGTGCCTCTTCTTGACGCTATCCAACAAGTCCAAGCCTATGCCAAATTTCTTCAGGATATGTGTACAAAGAAGAGAAAGACGAATGTTGCCAAGAAAGTGTTCTTGGTAACAAACATAAGTAAAATTCTGTCTGGTCCTATTTCGGTGAAATACAAAGATCTCAGATGTCCTACAATTTCTTGCATCATAGGACAAACAAAAATTAGCAGATCACTCCTTGACTTGGGAGCAAGTATCTACTTGCTACCTCTCTCAGTATACCGGTAACTTGGCTTGGGCGAGCTGAGTCTAACTCGAGTCACTATTTAGTTAACAGACTGATCTGTGAAAATTCCCAAGGGAAAAATCACAGATGTCCTTATCCGGGTTGGGGATTTCATTTACCCCGTTGACTTTATTGTGCTTGAGACCCAACCTGTGTCCAATCTACGATCTCAAACTCAAGTCATCTTAGGGCGCCTATTCCTTACTACAGCCAATGCCATAATCACTGTAGGGACGGGTCCATGCGATTGGCTTTTGGAGTCATGACAAAGGAAGTCAATGTCTTCAATCTTAGAAGACAACTCAGGGATATAAATGATCAAACTTTTGAGGTCAATTCCATTGAAAATTTGACCAGTGAACATGAAGAGAGCATAGAGATAGAAAGAGAGATTTAGTTTGATTTGGAGTCTGAGGATTTCAATCTGGACCAGATCATAGATTCGGCAGTGGACTGGGCATCAAGACCAAGTGTACCCCATCACAGGACCGAAATTCCAAATATCACCTCCAATGAATCAACTCCTTCCGTAGAGTTAAAAGTCTTACCTAAACACCTCAAGTACACCTACTTGGACGGAAGAGAAACCCCGTCAGTCATCATAGCATCCCATCTGACTGAACAACAAGAGGACAACTTGATGTCTATTCTGAAGAGACATAGGGAAGCAATTGGATGGACAATGAAAGATATCAAGGGGATAAGTCCAGCAATAATTCAATTTAAAATTCACTTAACTGATGAACCGATTCTCAGGAGGGACCCAAAGCGCAGGCTTAACCCACTCATTCAAGAGGCTGTAAAAATGAAAATTTTGAAACTATTAAACAATGGGATCATTTATCCCATTTCTAATAACCAATGGGTTAGCCTGGTTCATGCGATCCCCAAGAAAGCTGGTTTTACGGTGGTAGAGAATGAGCAAAAAGAGTTGGTACATACAAGACTGCCTATCAAAGTTCGTGTTTGTATTGACTATAGAAAGTTGAATGCAGCCACTCTTAAGGACCATTTCCCGCTACCCTTCTCGACCAAATGCTTGAACGCTTGGCTTGACATGAGTACTATTGTTTCCTAGATGGGTACCCAGGATACAATCAGATCCCTATTTCTACAGAAGACCAGGAGAAGACTACATTCACCTGCTCATTCGGAACTTTCGCCTACGGAGGCATGCCCTTTGGATTTACAATGCTCCCGCGACATTCCAACGGTGCATGCTCATTTTGTTCTCTGACATGGTGGAACGTTTTCTTGAGATTTTATGGATGACTTCTCTATCTACGGAGATTCATTTGATAATTGTCTTCATCATCTAGCGTTGGTTCTACAAAGATGCATGAAAAATAATCTAACTCTGAATTGGGAAAAATGTCATTTCATGGTGAGACAGGGGATTGTCTTAGGCCATGAGATTTCTACGAGAGGAATTGAAGTAGACCGGACAAAAATAGAAGTGATTGCTAAGATTCCACCACCCAAAAGCATCAAGGATATCAGATCCTTTCTAGGGCATGCTGAGTTCTACCGATAGTTTATTAAGGATTTAAGCAAAATCGCTAGGCCCTTAACTAATCTCCTCGCAAAGAACATGCCTTTAATTTTAACGAAGTATGTTTCAAATCATGGGAGAAGCTTAAGAAAGACCTTGTATCTACGCCTATTACTTCTGCTCCAGATTGGGTACAACTGTTTGAAATCATGTGTGATGCCTCTGATTTTGCTATCGGCGTTGTTCTTGGACAGCGCATCGACAATAAACAGCACGTGATCTACTACTCGAGTAGGACCATGAATGACGCCCAATAGAATTATACAACGACTGAGAAGAAATTCTTGGCCGTTGTCTTTGCGTTAGAAAAATTCTGGCCCAACTTGTTAGGATCGAAGACTGTAATTTTCACGGATCACACGCCATTAAAATACCTCATGACCAAGAAGGAAGCGAAAACCCAATTAATTTGGTGAATCCTTCTGCTTCAAGAATTTAACCTGGAAATCTGGGGTAAAAGAGGTATAGAAAATGTGATAGTTGATCATCTGTCAAGAATTCTGACTTCACCTCTCATACAAGCTCTGATCAATGAGGATTTCCCAGATGAGCACATCCTGGCCATTTTCAAGGAACCATGGTATGTTGACATAGTTAATTATCTAGCTACTAGATAATTACCTGCTGAATGGACAAAGCAAGACTAGTGTCACTTCTTTGTCCAAGTACGGTACTTCTTCTGAGAAGAGTCGTATCTTTTTAAGTATTGTCCTGATAAGATTATTCGACGATGCATATCAGAAGAAGAACAAAGGAGTGTGCTTAGTTTTTGCCATGAACTTGCATGCGGAGGACACTTCGATTCCCGCAAGACTGCTGAGAAAGTTTTACAAAGTGGGTTTTACTGGCCCACTTTATTCAAAGACTCATTCCACTTTTCTAAGTCATGCGCAAATTGTCAAAAGATTGGGAAAATTTCTAGACGTGACATGATGCCCCTAAACCCAATTCTTGAAGTTGAAATTTTTGATGTTTGGGGTATCGACTTCATGAGACCATTCACAAATTCATTCGGCAACCAATTCATCTTCGCTACAGTGTGTTACGTTTCTAAATGGGTAGATGCCTATTAAGACCAGTGACAACAAACTGGTTGTCAAATTTCTCAACGAAAATATTTTCTCCCGTTTCAGCACCCCTAGAGCAATAATTAGTGATAATGGGTCGTATTTCTGCAATAAAATTTTTAAAGCTCTGATGCGGAAATATTTCATCAATTACAAGTTATCCACTCTATATCATCCCCAAATATATTGGCAAGTTGAAGTGACCAATTGACAAATCAAGCTCATTTTGGAAAAGACTGTTGGAGAAAACCGAAAGGAATGATCAGTCAAGCTAAACGATATGTTATGGGCATACCAAACTGCATTTAAAACAGTCCTGGGTATGTCTCCTTATAGAATCAGATTTCGAAAAGCTTGTCATTTGCCAGTCGAGTTAGAACATCGAGCCCTATGGGCTATTAAGCAACTCAATTTCGATCTGACTAAAGCTAGTGAACTAAGAAGATTGCAGATCTCAGAGTTGGACGAGATACGGAATGAGGCCTACGAGAACGCCTGGATCACAAAAAGCAGATCTAAAATTTTTCATGACCAAATTATCAACCGAAAAAACTTTGCCCCGGGAGACAAGGTTCTACTATACAACTTGAGGCTTCACATTTTCGCGGGAAGCTTAAAACTTGTTGGTTTGGACCATTCATTGTGCGCACCGTCTTCCCACATGGTGCTGTGGTTATTATCGATCCTAAGAGTAATACAAAATTCAAAGTGAATGGGCAAAAACTGAAGCCATTTTTTACCACTGAGCCTGCGTCACAGGCTAAAATTATGCTGAGTCTTTTAACTCCGTTATACACCTGACCATAGCCATCCACACATAAACAAATAAAAATAAAAATAAATAAATAAATAAGTAATCATAAAAATTGAAGTGTAAATAAAATAAAGATTAGGGGTTCTTTCTAATTGTTTATATGATATAACCACCCTTTGTATACTTGTAAATAACTCCTTACCCTATGGCTAGATTTAGAAATCCATCTTGTTCTACTGCTATTTATACTCTCCTCCTCCCTCTCCATTAACCTAAACCCAAATTATTTTCTTATATCTGAAGAGAGGAACCCAGGCGCCTCCCCCGCACCCGAGCCCCTCCCTTCTCTCCCTCAAAAAATCGCTCCCGCCCTATACTGGCCGCATTTCTGCGGCTTCCCTGTGGCCAGACACGTGGCGCCAGGGCCCCCGCTATCTCCCTCCGAAGTCCCTCTTCTCTCTCCACCAAAAAACCGCGGCTGTCCAGGAGAGACAGCTGCTCGTCCAACTCCCCCTTTGGTGGATTTTCAGAGCACTCTCCAGATCTTCTCCCGATTTGCTGTTTTGTTGCCTGGCTTTTTCGGGCAAGTCTGTGGGTTGGTTTCCCCCTAATATTTCCAGGGGAGGTTTGCAAATTCTCTACCCAATCTCTCTATTTTTCAGATCTAGATCATGGCTCCTGCTATATTTCCTGAAAAATGTTTTTTTCGTATATTTCGTGATGTTCAAGTATATGGTACTGTGTTTTTAGATCGGATTAGGTAGAAGCATATGGCTTGGTTTATGATAATACAAATATTGATGCCTATTATTGCCCTGACTCAGTGAAAAAGTTTAATTTCGGTATTGATGTTGCAACTATTGACCATGAACACTTTGTTGTCCATTTGGATCACGAGGACCTTGAGGTCACCCGGGATACCATTCAAGGGTCACTCAAATCCCATCATCCCCTCAGCATGTTGCACCACTGCCCTTAATTGATTACATGACTTTGATGGGGGTGCGCTGTACTGAGCTCGATCATGGTGTTCGAGCAAATACAAACATTCATTGCTTTGGACGTTAGATCCAACACAATATATTGGGTATTGATCATACAACTTTCTTTCATAGATCTGCACTTCAAATTATTCACAGCCTAATGACGAGGCAATACATTGTCTTTGTAAACACCATGTTTTTGCAGCAGTTGATTGTAACTCCTAACCCACTAGGGGTGTGAAATACTCTTTACCTGTCTTAGTTACCCGTCTATGCATAAACTTTCTACCGGACGTGAAATTTATTGAATATGATAGAGTACTAGTGACCCCTGAGGACATCACTAGTGCGTACAATAGTTGCATGCATTCGATCTGGACACCTATAGTCTAGCTCGAAGATGTTCCTGCTGAATCATCATCAGAGGAACATATGGATGCGGAAGATGACCCACAGTTTTGGCAACAACCACCCCCTACCGAGACCAATGCATTTATGTCCTCAATCTGGAAGGGCATGAAAAAGATATTTAGGGGTCAGATCAGGCAAGGAGACAATTGGAAGCTCAAGATGCTAGGCTGGAACGTATTGAGGAGACTATCAGGCATTCACCTCGACCGGCAGCAGCACTTCGGTCGGCCCAAGTCGGCGGAGGCGGTGATATCATTTCTTCCCCCTATTTACTGCATTTGCATTTATATTATATTCATTGAGGACAATGCATTAGATAGGTGTGGGGTGTGCTAACTTTCTTTCTTTTCTTACTTCTCTTTCTTCTTCCAAAAAAAACACCTAGAATGAAAAAAGAAATTTTATACTCTTTATAAAAATATCAAAAGGTTGTAAGAATTAAGGGAACCTTAGTAAGAAATCTTTATTTTAGCTTAAATAAAAATAAATACTGGTTTGACTAAGAGTTGGGAGGGAAAAGGAAAATAACTCATATATTTTATTTAGCTTTAGTAGAATATGCATATATTACACACACATGCTTGGGGTTTAGAGACACAACTTTGACTAACACAAAAAAGGGCCTGAATAATTGTGCCTCAAGAAGCATGATTACTGATTGGTCACTAATGTTGCATATTTAATATCATATTTTCATACCTATTTTAGAATAAAACTTTGCATTGTCTTAATTAATTGCTTAATTTATTTGCAGGCCCATTCTTTAAGGAGATGAAGAGAAATGAGCCCAAAGCCAACCAAAATTCTGAATTAAATCAGAATTAATTCACACTCACTAAATCAGGGAAAAATCAAGAGGTTGAAAACTGGTTGAGAAGAATCCTCTCAGAATCGATCAGTTAAAGCAAAGATCAAGGGATGAGATGAAGCAAGTTTGATTCAGATTCTGACTGGATACATTTTAGTATTCGAATCATAACTTTTGCTACAGAATCTCAATTCTGATGATTCAAGATGATCCAGAAAGCAGACTTACAGAGCTACAACTCTTATGTAGATCATTATCTCTAATTCTGTTATTTGATAAGTGATATTCAGCAATCAATATGCCAACAAACTGCAGATCAGAACTGAATATCCACCTCAAATCAAGTTTGAAGATAAGGGGAGTTCAAAAATTGCTAGATTTACTTATCTTCACACTCCTCTACCCTCACCATTTCTCCTATAAATACCTTCACTCAAAGGCAAAAGGGACGACCATGCAGAGATAGGAATTTAGCCTAGTTTTCATTTCTTAGTTTAGGTTTTTAGTCTTTCTTTTCATGTAATTTTAGTTTTCATTTATGTAATTCAGAGGAGATCGACTTTCATCGAAGAACAAGACTGAATCTAGAGCTGGAGTGACACTGGTGTAAGA
This sequence comes from Agave tequilana, assembly GCA_038442645.1. Classification (NCBI taxonomy): domain Eukaryota; kingdom Viridiplantae; phylum Streptophyta; class Magnoliopsida; order Asparagales; family Asparagaceae; genus Agave; species Agave tequilana. The sequence goes on from JAVJIF010000910.1 coordinate 57,409, forward strand.
CTTATTTCTTTTCTTTGATTGTAATGAAATCAAATCGATGTTCTTTTTGTGTATGTACTTCTTTTTAGTCTTCTTCTTCTTCTTTTCTATTTTACCTTTCTTTTTGGTACAACTGTCTTCCAAGTGAGTCTAAAAGCATCGAAAGAGCCTTGCCTTTGCGAGTGCCACCGATAGCTCATGACGATGGAATTGTGAGTCTCTCTGTATCATTTCATGCTTGCGTATCTTGATGATGTAATGTGGAAGAGACCAACATTCGACTCTTATGGGCTATGCGCTGCTTGCCTCCAATTCAAGGTAACATCGAAGCTAAAAACTCAAGTAAGCTTTTGGTGAAAAGAAGGTAAGTAACTCTTTTATTTCTTTCTTTCATTTTTGTAAATTAAATCACCATCTCTTCGAAATCACTTTTTTTTTCTCCACTTCATTTGTACATATTCGCTTCATTATGTTCTGATTTTTTCCACCTTCTTCATCTTTCACTTTCTCTCTAATTTTAACATAATTCTTTTTCCTTTTCTTAACTTAAAAACAGAGAGAATCTTCGCTTTTCTTCTTAACGATTTCAATAAAGAACTGTAACGCTTCCATCGCAAACCCTCCTTGTGGATCACGACCCGCATAGCCACTTGCTATAGCGGAAGAATTGAGCACTTGCACATTTTTTATTCTTAAATCTAATATTCTGTAATTTGTGTGCAGGTTTAGCTTCAATCAAATTTTGGCGCCGTTACCGGGGAGGGTAACATGTTTTTTTTATTGAAATCTGAATTTTTTTGAAAATTTTTTAGAACTAAACGAATTTTCTTCTCTGTTGCAGGTTACAGGGCAATTAAAGCAGGAAATTAATATTGCAGTGACATACAAGTGGTATTGGGCCTCTGCTCTAGAAAGCAGAGACCCATTGCCCTCTGAATTGCCGCGTTTCCACGGCAAAAGCCGCGGATCCACGGCAATGAAGAGCTGACTACTAACAGCTTTTTGCAGGGCCGCTTAGTTTGCAAATTCTAGTTTGCTGCAACTTTAATTTTTCTTATATGCCATAACATAAACCTGCTAATAATCAACAGTAAAATATTTGTTGAAAAGATAAAAAATTGATTAGACATTTGCATTTTAGGCACGTGTCTTTTTAATTCCTTTATTTTTTACTGTTGAAGAGTGCTGGAGCAAGATACGTATGCATTGCATTTAGCATAGGACTCACTTCTTGGTTGATTTATATCGCTTTGAGTGAACCTTACATATCTTGTACACTTGCACAAATTGATCTTAAGGGCACTAACCCATAACAAGATAAGGTGGGGATTTAATCACCCTTCCTTAGCCCAAAAATCACATTTCAAGCACTCACTAACCCAAGCCTAATTAAAATTGAGTAGACGTTGGCCCTAGGGACATCTCGGACTCAATTCGGAGATTATCCTAAGGGGGAAAAATGTTGGAATCTAACTCCTGCAAAATCAGTGTCTAGGAAAGGGATTGAGGGCCGAAAGCCCGAAGGTTAGTGGTTATTTAATTAAGGAACGTCTTTGACGGAAAACCTCCCACCAACCTTGCCCTGACCTGGCTGATTAGCTTGTGGTTAAAGTCTACATTAGACCTCCCGTGGACAGTCTAACCAGTTAGGAGTCATCTAGGTCCTAAGTCTACCCTAACTTAGGCTAGAATTTTTTCTTTTTTGTTTGTTATTTGTTTGTTTTTCTTTATTTGTATTCTATTGTGTGATATGGACTACAATAATAATTTTTTCAACTACAATAATAATCCATATTACACACCGACTTCATTTTCAGATATTACCAACCCGGCATATCATAACTTTGACCAACCTAGTGTGCCGGATTGGTCTTATCCGAATCAATATGACCCATACCCCCCATCTAATAACTATAATTTCCATAATGATTTCAACTCTTCACCGAGTCAGTGGGGATTCACCTCCCCCGAGCATAATTTCCAACCACCTTGCCCTCCTTCTCCACCCAGTCCACATTATGTTCAAGATTCATACTCAGTTCCACCCGTCCAAAATCGGAAACCATCAATTATGGAAATGAGTATGCGTGAGTCCAAACACAAATCCCAAAATCGGATGGACTCACAATTTCACTACCAGTTCCAAGACAATTCTTCATCTTTTCATCAAAACAATGAACCTATCAACTATGAAAAGATGCTTGAAGCCATGACTCAGGCTCAAAACACTCGTAATCGTGACATAGATATGATGGTCGAATCTCTACGTTCCCACCGTCCTGATGTCACTAACTATTCTGTTAGAGCCGAAGAGTCATGTAGTTTTGGAAATCAAGATTCCATTTCAGAACAACCATGTGAACTTGCCCAAACTCCAAATTTTGAAAAAGATATTGATAGTTTAGCAAGTTATCCTTTTCCTGAAATTGAACTTGAAAATGATTATGATCCTGAACCCCAACTTAGTGATTCAATTCTATTTCCTGATTCGATTATGACTCCGGTATCTTCACCTAACTTCAATCTTTTCCCGGAGTCAACATTGGATCCTGTACCAATTCATAAAGAAATTGAATCACCCATCTTTGAGGATCATGTTGAACTTGACCAACTTTACAATTTTGAAAATCCCATGGATAAATTGGCAAGTTCTCCATTTTTTGATATTGAACTCAATGAGATATGTGACCTAGATTCTCAAATCTGTGATCCAGTTCAACTTTCTGAATCAATATTGACTCCTGTTGTGTTACCAAACTTGAGTAATGTTTTAGAGTCAGTTTTGATTCCTCCACCTATCATTCCTGAACTGGAATCACCCACATTAAGTCACATTCTATTGTTAGAAAAAACATGTGGACTAGAGTTTTAACTTCTTGACTTGGACCCGCTTCTTGAACCAATTTCGACTCCTGAACTTTTACTTGACTTAAGTCACCTTTCTGAGTCGGTATTAGTTCCTGCCCTTCCTGAGTCCAAGTCAACTGTTCTATCATTTCATACTCCATTCTGGGAAGAGGTGGTTGACAAATTTGACTCCGAAATCAATTATGGAATTTGGAAATTAGATGGGGTTAAATTTTTAATAAAACTTCTTAATGGAGTTATCTTTTTAGTGGATTATATTAAAGATATTTTTGGTGGGTTCCTCTGAGACCCAAGAAAAGTTGATTGGGCCGCGTTTCGTGGACCAATCAGACCACCACCGGAACCACCACCTTAAGGTAACCTTTTCCTTCCCTGTCGTCTTTTTCATGCATCTATGCATTAATTCATACATTGAGGACAATGCATGAGATAGGTGTGGGGGAGGGTCTAACATAACTTTTCTTTTTCTTTAAAAAAAAAATTAACATTTTTCTTTACTTTTAAAAACTTTTTGAAAAATAGAAACAATATTTTGACTTATTTTTGTAAGAAATTAAGTTAATTTTAAGGAATAGGAAAATCCAAATTAGGAGTTCTTATACTTGGTCAAAATACGATTATTTGTTTGATTTTTAGGGTTAGGAAGATAATTTGTCAAAGTAATTTAGTCTTGATATTTACCTTAATGAAATATGCACACTTCATACACTTTCACACTTAGGGTTCAAAAACAAAGATTCTTATGCCTTATAAAAATATATATATATAAACAAATCTAATTATTGATTAGCTAGGTGTTTTGGCCTAAGAAAGCCTTAGTATTTATGCAAAAGATAATTAGATGAGTTTGAAAAAAGAAAAAAGAAAAAAAACAAGTCTAATTATTGATTAGCTAGGTGCTTTGGCCTAAGCAAGCCTTAGTATTTATGCGAAAGATGATTAGATAAGTTTGAAAAGAAAAATCCTCTGATTAAGCTGGGTATTTGTGCCTAATAAAGCATAAGTATTCACGCCTAAAAGAGGTTCATATAATAAAATCCTTAGTTTTGTGGCCTTATTTGCTCGAGTCCTTAAGTCCTTGGGGGTGTTTTTCTCACCTGGTGCCCTAAGACCGTTTGGTTTGGGAGTCATCGATTAAAGGCTCGTTACATGGGCAGATTAGAAAGCCTAATAAAACTAAGGAATAATACCACAAAACAAAAAAGAAAGAGAAAAAAAAATAACAACATATATATATATATAAATAAATAAGGCATAAGAGTTAAAGTTAATGAACCCTTAGTCAAAATTTTCACAGTCACAAGTGCATATGACTTAGGGTAAAGTAATAGACTAAATGAGAAGTATAATTTGACTCCTTACTTTGATTGATAACAAATTTTTGAATAGAGACTAAGTTTAGGAATGAAAAATTCAGCTTTCCTATAACTTATAGATTGCTTAGATCTTACAATTATATTTCAAATATTTTTTCCTTTCAAAATGCTTTTCGAAAATACTAACTCTTTATTTCCCTTTCTTTATGGATTTTGTGGGTGCAATCCGCTGAAAACCCTCACGAGACAAAACTCGTCCCCTAGGGGAAACCTAGAGGTTTAACGGCTTGTTGCACATGCTCAGTGCAATCGCGCGACCTGCGAAAGTGGTCTAATAATCCTTAGTATAGTTTAGTTGTTTTGCTCGAGGACGAGCAAAAGATAGGTATGGGGGTGTGATTGGTCACTAATGTTGCATATTTAATATCATATTTTCATACCTATTTTAGAATAAAACTTTGCATTGTCTTAATTAATTGCTTAATTTATTTGCAGGCCCATTCTTTAAGGAGATGAAGAGAAATGAGCCCAAAGCCAACCAAAATTCTGAATTAAATCAGAATTAATTCACACTCACTAAATCAGGGAAAAATCAAGAGGTTGAAAACTGGTTGAGAAGAATCCTCTCAGAATCGATCGGTTAAAGCAAAGATCAAGGGATGAGATGAAGCAAGTTTGATTCAGATTCTGACTGGATACATTTTAGTATTCGAATCATAACTTTTGCTACAGAATCTCAATTCTGATGATTCAAGATGATCCAGAAAGCAGACTTACAGAGCTACAACTCTTATGTCGATCATTATCTCTAATTCTGTTATTTGATAAGTGATATTCAGCAATCAATATGCCAACAAACTGCAGATCAGAACTGAATATCCACCTCAAATCAAGTTTGAAGATAAGGGGAGTTCAAAAATTGCTAGATTTACTTATCTTCACACTCCTCTACCCTCTCCATTTCTCCTATAAATACCTTCACTCAAAGGCAAAAGGGACGACCATGCAGAGATAGGAATTTAGCCTAGTTTTCATTTCTTAGTTTAGGTTTTTAGTCTTTCTTTTCATGTAATTTTAGTTTTCATTTATGTAATTCAGAGAAGATCGACTTTCATCGAAGAACAAGACTGAAGCTAGAGCTGGAGTGACACTGGTGTAAGACTTATTTCTTTTCTTTGATTGTAATGAAATCAAATGATGTTCTTTTTGTGTATGTACTTCTTTTTAGTCTTCTTCTTCTTCTTTTCTATTTTACCTTTCTTTTTGGTACAACTGTCTTCCAAGTTAGTCTAAAAGCATCGAAAGAGCCTTGCCTTTGCGAGTGCCACCTATAGCTCATGACGATGGAATTGTGAGTCTCTCTGTATCATTTCATGCTTGCGTATCTTGATGATGTAATGTGGAAGAGACCAACATTCGACTCTTATGGGCTATGCGCTGCTTGCCTCCAATTCAAGGTAACATCGAAGCTAAAAACTCAAGGTAAGCTTTTGGTGAAAAGAAGGTAAGTAACTCTTTTATTTCTTTCTTTCAGTTTTGTAAATTAAATCACCATCTCTTCGAAATCACTTTTTTTTTCTCCACTTCATTTGTACATATTCGCTTTATTATGTTCTGATTTTTTCCACCTTCTTCATCTTTCACTTTCTCTCTAATTTTAACATAATTCTTTTTCCTTTTCTTAACTTAAAAACAGAGAAGAATCTTCGCTTTTCTTCTTAACGATTTCAATAAAGAACTGTAACGCTTCCATCGCAAACCCTCCTTGTGGATCACGACCCGCATAGCCACTTGCTATAGCGGAAGAATTGAGCACTTGCACATTTTTTATTCTTAAATCTAATATTCTGTAATTTGTGTGCAGGTTTAGCTTCAATCAATTACTCACGCCTAAAATAAAATAAATAAATTTTAATTTCGTGGCCTACTCTACTTGAATATTTGACCTGAGGGGTGATTTTCCACCTAGTGCCCTAAAACCGTCTGGTTTGGGAGTCATCGGTATGATATGTGTTACATGAGTAAAATAGAAAGCCTAAAGAAACTAAAAATAAACATGTAGATAAACATTAATAAAATTAAATGATATTTCAAAGTTGAGTTGAAAAATCCCAAGCATAGAACACTTACACATTATGCATATCTATTTAAAGCAAAATAACAAAATGAGTTAGAAGTATAAGATCCTTTCTAAATTCAAAGAAAAACCATGATTTCTTCTTTTATAAAGGGTAAATTATAGGAGGACTTATGAGGGTTAGATCTAATTCTTATAGCCATTCGGTTATTTTTACTTAGATCTTAATAAGTTCTTTTTCTTGAAAGAGGTTTGCTTACAATTAACATTTTTTTCATTTATTGGATTTAGTGGGTGCAATCCGCTGAAAACCCTCAGGAGACAACACTCCTCCTCTAGGGAAAACCTAGAGGTTTAAAGGCCGGTTGCACATGCTCGGTGTAATCGCGTCACCTGCGAAGGTAGTATAATAATTCTTTTGTTTTTGTTTTGCTCTGGATGAGCAAAAAGATAAGTAATGGGGGTGTGATTAGTCTCTAATAATGCTTAATTTTTACCATATCTGCACATTTACTTAACATAAAATACTGCTAATACTGGTTTGCTTGTGTGATCCTAAGTCCATGATGTGCAATGAAGAAGAAGACCCTAAATCACCATTTAATGAGTGATTAAAGGCCTATAAAGCAGCAAGTGACCTTAGAAGGTGATTCTGTCAAACCAGGAGGCTAAAAACAGAAATCTAGAAGGTACAACCGACGGGGGACCGAAGCGACAGCGCACAGCAGGCAGCGATGCGCGCATCGCTCTAGCTATAGCCGCGTTTTCGCGACTGTACTGGTGCCGCCGCGCCAGTAGTTTGGGCCAGGGTTTGCCCCCTGGCCCCCTTTCTCCTGGTGCCTGTAAATACCCCGGGGTTCTTCTGATGGAGATATCTAGAGAATTTAGAATCTTTATGTTAGTTTGTTTTTAGAGTTGTAGTTGTTTGTGTTTTCTTCTTCTTCTAGTTTAGTTTAGCCATTAGAGTGAAAGAGAGAGAGTGTGTACAAGTTGTATTTGAAGGTGATAAGCTTATACAAGTAATACTTCTCTTTCTTCTTTCCATTACTTGGTATTTTCTTTTGCCTTTACTTTCTTGTTTTAGTGTAATACTCCTTCTCTTTATCTCTTCTCTCTTATTGTTTCCTTTCTTACTCAAGTCTGGCTAACTCTTTTATTGCATGGCTAACTAACTACTAACCCACTAAACTCTAACAACTTGATTGATAACCCAAATGTGTCAATAGTGTCAAACAAACCTTGTACAAATAAGAGCTACGATATCTTAAGATGAGGGTTCTAACTCTAACTTACCTATAAAGTATTCGCTTTCTTATATTTCATGCTTAACGGGTTTTTGATGATCTATAGATTGTAAACTTTACTTCTTTTTATAAGTTAGAGATATTCCTATTAATCTTTGCCGATACCATTTGTTCACTTGTTTCTTCCCTTATGCTCGCCTTCGATTGGATCTTGATAAGGGAATGTTCAAGTTTTGCCGTGTAATGCTAAGTTAAAGGAAGGATTTTCATTCGCTCTCCAACGTGAATAGTTTCTATGCATAAAGGTAATGCTTGCCTATAATCCATCTAAGGCTACATCTTCAAGAAGTTAGAGATTAGTTGGAGCACTTAGTAGAAAGTTAGCCATGTGTTTTTACCATTAAGAAAATTCACTTTTACAAACCAACAAACCAATCTAAACAATTCTTTAAACAACACTTGTCTTCATTTCAAATTCTTTATTTGAAACAAAGAACTTTTTCTTACTTTGAACAACAAAGCCGCATCAAAGCTTCTATCGCTCTCCCTCCTTGTGGATGCGACCCGTATAGCCACTTTGCTAGGACAAAAGAATCACAAAAGCAGTAATATCGACTTACATTCCTTTACTCATATTTGTGCATGCTTTTTGCCAATCAGACGACATCCAATCTGGCTTTAGGGACTGGGGTCAATCCATCTTGGACTGTCATTTTCGAAAAGGTTTCAAAATTTAAAGTCACCATATTCTTAGTGACTTTAATTTGCTCTGACTTGAAAGTTAGACTCTAGCATCCACTAATGCTTGGATCTTGTCCTTGAGGACAAAGCATCTGCTGGTAGGATGATCCATCATTCTATGAAAGAGGCAGTAGTTGGGATTGTTTGTACGTCCCACTTCATTAGGTTGCCAAACTTCGGGTAACTTGAGCTTATTACCCTTGTGAAGCAAGTGGAAGATTGTCACCACCTGCTCGTCTTTGAAGGAGTACACCTTTGGTGGAAATTTGAACTCTTGATTGTCATTAATGCCACTCTTCTACTTTGGTTGAGCTGCCTCTGATAGCTCAATGGCCATGGTTTCCTTCCCCTTTGGTTAGGAAGATTGAGCCGTATCACGCTCCTTGGTGTTGACCCCCCATTTGTTCTTGGGCATTGAGGGTTCAAACTTCTTAGCTGATTTCTCGGCTATCTCAGCTTGCTCGACAAGTTTCTTCCATGTATGGGCTTTAATAGCTCTCATATGAATTTTCACTCTTTCGAGGAAATTATGCTGACTGATTAGTCTCTAAAATTTCATATTTCATACCACATCTTCACATTTATTCAATATTAAATTCTGTTAATAATACCTCTCTAGTATGTTTCTAGGTCCATGACATGAAATGAAGAAGAAGCCCAAAATCCCATTCATTTGGTGATATTTAAAGCCTACAAATATAACCATTGACTTTTAGAAGCTGAATCTTCCAAATCTGGGAGCGAATTTCGATAAACCGACAGGAGGTATAAGAAGTGGTGTGCAGCAGGAGGCTGCACACCCTGGCACGGCGCACAAGGCCCCAGAAGGGCCGCAAAAATGCGACAAAAGCCGCATTTTTACGGACTGTTGGTGGGGCCACGTGTCGAGCTTCAACACGTGGCCCCGTGATGCCTCCCTGATGCCCCCTTTTACCTATAATACCCCAGGTTTTCAGAACAAAAGGGAGGAGAGTTTTTCGTATGCTTTTCTTCTCTTTAGGGTAGTTTTAGTTTTTCTTCTTCTTTTGTATTTTTCATTTTTGTAGATCATGTAATAGGAAAGAGAGTGACCATAGGATAAAAGAGAAAGTTCTTGTAAAGGAAGGTGACACTCTATGAAAGGTTCTTCCTTTATCTCTATTATTTCTTCTCTAACTCTTTACATGTTTAGCTAGCTTTTTCTCTCATGAAAACTAACTACTAACTATGCTAACTCCTTACTTGATAATCCATATGAATCTAATAGCCTCTACTTGGCCTTGATCTTGTAAGAGCCATTGATGGCTCATGATGGATTCTAACAATCTAAAATCTAACTCTCTAACCAGTTACCATTCCATGCTTGCTATAGTTAGTTTTGATGGTTTAAGTGCAGCTTGTACTTGTTTGTTTATTTTGAATGTGAAAGTGACTTTATGAGCCATGCTTTGTAAATCTTCTAAACCAAGGACTGGTGATGGCCAATGATACATGTGAGGCAACTATCACTAAGAGGTTAGCATGTTAATGGAGTCATTAGTAGTTAGTAGCCATTAGTTTTCTTGTATCTCTTTTTATCTTTTCTTTTTATCTTGTTTCAAAAACCCAAAATTCAAAACAACTCCTCTATGTTTCCCACTTTTTTGTTTTCACCGTATCCTTCTCTTCTTTCTTTTCTTTTCTTTTCATTCTTTGAAAAATAGAAGAACTGTTAACACACATATGAACATATTGGTAAAGCTTCTATCTCTTCCCATCCTTTAGCCCCTATACTATAACGGAAGTATCGAGAAAACCAAAGCACACACATACTTTAATTAGTGATTTCAAAATGTCACTTTTTGTGTACGATTTTCCTCCGATCAAATTTTGATGCCATTGCTGGGGATGGAAACAGTTTAATTTCATGTTTTTATAACTTTTCTTCTTTATTTTTGGAGCGCAGAACAAATTTTTAGCATTGAAGAAGTCTACACTTACTTGCATCTCCCTGCTCAAGAAAGCAGGGGCAAGTGCTTCAAAAATTTTGTGTGGTTGAGTAAATCTTTGTATATTGTTATCTCTGCTTCTATTTTTTTGTTTATATTGCCTGTACATTGTAATAAATTTAAGAACTAAAATATCATAATTGAATATTTTAAAATGGTTTAAACATTTGCATCTAGGCACGTGTCAATTTTCATTCCAATTATACTGTATTTTGTTTTTGTGTTGTTGTGATCTTGACGGAGGTGTACATATTGCATTACATATAGCTTAGGACAAAAACTTGAGTGATTTACTTGCTTTTTTGTTTTCATTCTTGTCAATATTACACACTTGCATGAATTGAACTTAAGGGCATAACCTGATACAACATAAGGTAGGGAAGTCATTACCCTCGCTTAGCCCAAAACCACTTTCCCACTCACACAACCCAAACCTAAATAAAATTTGCTAGACGTTGGCCTCTAGGGATATCTCAGACTCATTTAAGAGATATACCTAAGGGGAAAGTTGTTAGAATTTAACTCTTATCAAATCAATGTTAAAGGTAGGGGATCGAGAGGCGAAACCTCGAAGAACAGTGGTTTGGCTTAATTTGGCCCGTTGCTCCAGCACGGATACCTCCAACTGATCTTGCTCCTACATAGCCGATTAACTGGTGGTCAAATTCCTACAATGTACCCTCGTGGACAGTCTAACCAGTTAGGAGTTGTCTAGGTCTAGGTCAACCCAAGTATAGGCTTGTTTTTGAATTTTTTCCTTCTTTTGTTTGTTTGTTCGATTTTTCTTTTTTGCGACTATTGTGATAAAATGGAATATAGCCAAAATTTTTCCAACCAAATGAATCTATTTTTCACCTCGACCTTGTTTGACTCGGATAACTCCGACCCGGCTATGTACAATATGAACCAACTATACATGTCAGATTAGGTTTGTCCGACTCAATATGACCCGTATCCCCAATTCTACGATCAAAATTTTCAAAATAAATTTCACTCTTCATAGAGTCAATGGGAATTCACCTCTCCCAAGTCAAATTTTCAACTATCTTGTCTGCTATCTTCTTTCTCATATTCTGCTTCACATACTCCTTTATAGATACAAAAGAGTATAGAAGCCATGCTTAAGTCCCAACAAAAAATTCTTCAAAACATGTTGGACTCATCATTTCAACCAAATTTTTAAGAGTCATACTCATCTTTTTAAGTCCAATCGATTCAAAATGAACAACCATCAGTCTTGGACTTGAGTATGGAGCTCTTGCGTAAGTCTGATCAACAAACTCAATATCTGATAGACTCACAATTTCACCACAATTTTCAAAATCAACTTTCATACTCACCTTTTCAAGAATAACCGATTTCAAAGAGTATAGAAGACATGATTCAGACCCAAAATTTTGTTACCCGACCTGTCAGTAGGTTAGACTCAATAATGGGTGAATTGATCAATGAGAATGAGGAAAATCTTTCTTGTCAACCTTTGACCAATCCTTATATCTCAATCCTATTGATTAGACCCAAGAATCATGTTATTTTGGAAACCTAGATTCAATTTCAGCATACCCATTTGAACTTGACTAAACTTCAAGTTTTGAAAGTCACATTGACATTTTGACAAGTTACCCATTTCCTGAAATTGAAATTGAACATGAATGTGATCCTGAACCACAATATGAAAACTCTATTTCACTGTTTGATTCAATAGTGACTCTGGTATCTTTATCAGATCTTTTTCATTTTTCACAATTAACATTGAATCCTGTACCAGTACACCGTAAAATTGAATCACCAATATCTTATGACCACACTTCATTAATGGGGAAAGTGTGTACCATCAATTTTTTGGTTTGGACCCCATTTTGAACTAATAATGACTCCCACTTTTGAATCTCAAATTGACCTAAGTCACATTCCCGAGTTGGTATTTGTTCCTGCTTCATTTGAGCCCAAATCAATCATCTTTCACAATCACACTTCATTGTTGGACAAGGATGTTGAACAAAATGGCTCAGAAATTATTTTTAAAAATTAGAAATTAGATGGGGATAATCTTTTAAATAAGACCATAAACTTCATCATTCTTTTAATGGGTCATATTAGAGAGGTCACTGGTGGGTTCCTTCAAAATCCACAATCTTTGGATTCAGCCGCATTTTGTGGACCAATCAGACCACCACTGGAACTACCACCATGAGGTAATTTTTTTTCCTTTCTATTTGTTTCATGCATATACACATTCACGATGCATTGAGGACAATGCATGAGATAAGTGTGGGGGAGGATTTACTAACATAATTTGTTTTATATTTTCTTTCTTTTACACTTCTTTTTAGAAAGTTTTTAGATTTTCTCTTTTGTTTAGAAACCCTTTTTTCTTTTTCTTTTCTTTTTATAAAACTTTTGAAATAAGAGAAAAGTTTTGATTTATTTTTAATAAAATTAAGAAGATCTCAGGAATTAAGAAGACCTAGAATTATGAATTCTTAAACCGAGTCAAAATAATAGATCTTATTTAAATATTAGGATAAGAAAGTAAGATTCAAAAGATAATTGGATCACGAATTTTTTGCCTTAGATATATGCACTTCACACTTGCACAATTTTTTGGGATTGAAACAAAGACTGAAAATGCAATAATATATATATATATATAAATGATGATAATAAAAATCATGTATTGAAGTTGGGAAGTCGTGCCTCAGAAAGCATGATTATTCATGCCTAAAACAGTGGACAAAAATAAAATAATCCCATTTAGTTTTGTGGCCTTGTTTACTCGAGTCCTTATGCCCGAGGGATGTTTTCTCATCTGGTTCCCTAGCACCATCTGGTTTGAGAGTAACCGGCTAAAGGTTCACTACCCGGGTAAGCTAGAAAGCCTAAGAAAATTAAGAGAAGAAAAAAATATATATTTGATATAATAAATGGCATGAAAGTTAGAGTTCATATCCTAAAAATTTTCACAGTTCACAGAGTGCATATTTTCTAAGAGCTTTCATGAAAGATCAAAGAATCGATTCAAATTTAAATTCTTATATTTAATTTATAACAAGATTTTGCATTTAGACTTAGTTTAAGGAAGAATAATTTCTGGCTTTCCTATGATCTTGAATCACTTAAAATTTTATAAAAATATTTCAATACTTTTCTCTATTTCAAAATGTGTTTTCAAAATACTAACATTTGCTCTCTTTGTTTATGAATTTTGTGGGTGTAATCCATTGAAAACCCTCAGGAGACAAAGCTACTCCTCTAGGGGAAACCTAGAGGTTTAACAGCTTTTTGCATATGCTCAGTGCAATCGTATCACCAGCGAAAGAGGTGTAATAATTTTCTTAGTTAGTTTTTCTGTTTTGCTCGGGACGAGCAAAACATAAGTGTAGGGGTGTGATTAGTCTCAAAAGTTGCATATTTCATACCACATATTCACATTTATTCAATATTAAATTCTATTAATAATACATACTCTTGTATGTTTCTAGGTCCATGGCATGATATGAAGAAGAAGCCCAAAATCTTATTCATTTGGTGATATTTAAAGTCGACAAATATCTCCATTGACTTCTGGAAGCTAGATCTGCCAAATCTGGAGTGAATTTCGACAAACTGATAGGAGGTACAAGGAGTGGTGTGCAGCAGGAGGCTGCACACCCTGGCGCGGTGCACACGGCCCTAGAATGACCGCAAAAATGCAGTAAAAGCCACATTTCTGTGGCCTTTTGGTGGGGCCACGTGTCGAGCTTCGACACGTGGCCCCGTGATGCCTCCTTGCTGCCCCCCTTTGCCTATAAATACCTCAGTTTTTTCAGAACAGAAGGGAGGAGAGTTTTTGGTGTGGTTTTCTTCTCTTTAGAGTAGTTTTAGTTTTTCTTCTTCTTCTTTTGTATTTTTTATTGTTGTAGATCATGTAATAGGAAAGAGAGTGATCATAGGATTGAAGAGAAAGTTCTTGTAATAGAGGGTGACACTCTATAAAAGTTTCTTCCTTTATCTCTATTTGTTTCTTCTCTAACTCTTTACATATTTAGCTAGCTTTTTCTCTCATGGCAACTAACTACTAACCACTAACTATGTTAACTCCTTACTTGATAATCCACATGAATCTAATTGCCTGTACTTGGCCTTGCTTTTGTAAGAGCCATTGATGGCTCATGATGATGGATTCTAACACTCTAACATCTAACTTTCTAACAAGTTGCCATTACTTTATTCCATGTTTGCACTAGTTAGTTTTGATGGTTTAAGTGTACCTTGCACTTGTTTGTTGAGTTTGGATGTGAAAGTGATCTTATAAGCCATGCTTTGTAAAGCTCTTGAACGAAGGACTAGTGATGGCCAATGATACATGTGAGGCAACTATCACTAAGAGGTTAGCATGTTAGTGAAGCCATTAGTAGTTAGTAGCCATGAGTTTCTTGTATCTCTTTTTATCTTTTCTTTTTACCTTGTTTTAAAAACTCAAAATTCATAACAATTCTTCTATATTTCCGACTTCTTTGTTTTCACCGTATCCTTCTCTTCTTTCTTTTCTTTTCTTTTCATTCTTTGAAACATAGAAGAACCGTTAACACACACGTAAACATATAGATAAAGCTTCTATCGCTTCCCATCCTTGTAGATTCGACCAGTTTAACCTCTATGCTATAACGGATGTATCGAGGAAGCTAAAGCACGCACACACACTTTAATTAGTGATTTTAAAATGACACTTTTTGTGCACGATTTTTCCCCGATCACCGACATGTCTGGAGTAGCATGGGCAATGGCATGCCAGCGGGGTACATAAGATAGAGATTACGGAATCTCTCAATATATTCTCGCATGGATTCTTCTTCCTTTTGGACCACAAGAGGAGCCTATCCATAGTTACCTCAGCGTCATCCTCATAGAATCGAGAGAGGAACCGGGCTTCTAGGTCAACCCAAGAATTGATGGAGCCGCTGGGCAGGCTCCTGAACCAATCAAAGGCTACTCCCTTAAGGGTGTCGATGAATAGTCTAACCATGATGGCATCGTTATCTGTTACATTACTAGTTTGAGACCGAAAGTAATAGATATGCTAGTTGGGTGAGCTCTTGCCACCGTACGTGTGCAACTTAGGTGACTTGAACTTTGGTGGCTACGACACTGAATCCCATTCCAGTGGGTAAGGACGCGTCATCCCTACTTTTTTTTAGCTCATCCCTCTGGGGTAGGGATGTAATCTGAGCTTGAATGTCTTTGATTATCTCGGCATCGATTGAGGAGCTTTCCTTCGACTTCTCAGTCTTAGGATTTCATCGTTGTTGTGCTCCTCATCATCGTGGTTGCTACCAGTGTCCCTGGTGCTTCAGTTGACCAAGAGTTGAGCTAGCATCTACTGGATGTTTTCTAAGGCTTCTTGCTGGGCCCTGAAAGTCTGCTCTTGTGACTCCATTCGCCGACAAAGATCCTAATCGTGGTTGTTGTCGGTCATGTTGACTGACATCAGCCCCGTTTGCTCGGAGCTGACAGTAGCGGAGGAAGCGTATCCACAGGCTTCTCATTCGTCGTTTGACCATTGAAAAATTCTTCTCAACAGTTCTGGTGACATTGCTCTTGTGGAAGAAGAGGGTTGTTCATAGTGGTAGGGTATCGCTATCCTAGAGCGGGTACCTTGAAAGGCACCTTCGGATTAAACCAGAACCTTACTTAAGCTTGGGTTATAGTCAGGGTCTGGAGAACTAACTGAGGCTACGAACCCCGTGTCTTCCCCTTCGAGATCGTGTCAAATACCTTCCTCTACTTGTCATGTTGACAGAGATTATAGCGAGGTGAAGTTTCTTGAATTTCCTCTTCCTCCTAGATTTGGATTATTTAGAGATCGGGGCTGACAAATGGTCGAATGCCGATGATTTGTTTATTATATATTGTCAATATATTGCATATATTGCATATATATTGTCACATTACCATATTTATTATCTAATAAATCTTATTAATAAGTCTTATTTTTTTTTATAAAATACAGATCCATTGCTAAAAGAAAGGGAAGAGAAATGAGCCCAAAAGCCCATCGAAATTCTGTTTTAATTCAGAATTAATTCAAAATCTGAAAACATGGCAGATCATGGCAAATCAGAGAAGTTAAAAATTGGTTAAAACAAATCTTTCCAAATCAATCGGTTAAAGTCAAAGATCAAAGGCAGTTTCGTCAAACCAGGAGCTAAAACGGGAAAATTAGAAAGAGATAAAGGTGTATCATTAAACAAGGGAATATCTCCAACCAGATGTGGCCACTTGACCACACCATGGTCGTGAAAATGCGACCAAAGTCGCGTTTTTGCGGCTTGGTTAGATTTGTTGGGGGAGCGTTTGCTCCCCCTATCTTCGTACGCCCTCCCCCGTTTGGTTTTACCCTATAAATACTGCATTTTTTAGAGAAAAGGGACCAGAAATTAGTTTAAGTTTTTCTCTTTATTTTTAAGGTTTAGGTTCTTTGTTAGATAGTATTAAGAAGTTGTATCTCTATTTTTCAATTTGTAGTTCAGTCAAAATACCACTGAGAGAGAGGAAAAGAGTGATTGTAACCTGAAGTTGAAGTAACATCAATAAAAGATTAAGATTTCTCTTCTTCTACAATTCACAGGTATATCTCATTTCATTTACATGTCTTGCTTTTGTTGGCCCAGAGGCCTTCCACTCTAGTTTTGATGATGATTAACTCATGTAGTTATGTTTACTAATAATCTTGTGATGTTTAGTTTCAGATACTTAACCAAGATATTAGTAGGTGATTAGCTTCAACAAAGGTGTTCTGGAGCATCTCACATGGTGATTCAAGAGCTTGAGCGTCAAAGTCATATCTAGCACTCGTTGGAGTCAAGCTCGGTGGATCACGTTTGGATCAAGTCGACTTGGAGACGGAGCTCTACAAGAAGACCTCGGTACTTAGTTTAGTTTTTGTTTTAGATCCATTTGTAAAGACTAGATAGTGTGATATGCTCAAGTTCACAGCACACACACTTGTTTCTAGATTTCATGTTTATTGGTTTTCGGTTTTTGGTTTAACCGATCTTGGTTTTCATGAATAGATAGATTCAAAACAATTTTACATGGTTTAATGTATATTAGATTTGTTCTGTATACATGTATGCTTCATATCTTAGACAAACTTATTTTGATATGCCTATTCATGTGTTTGGAGTTTTGTGTTTTAACAAAACATATTTTCGGATTTAATATCAAAAACATTGGTATATATATCTTTCATGTATATTGGATTATATCCATATACAACATGCTTCAATGTTATTTCATATCATGTTTTTGTATTTGGATGAGTTTGGGACAAAACGAATTTTCAATTCAAAAATCCAAGTTTTGGAAAAAATACGGATTTTGGTTTTCGGCAAAATTTGTAAGACACAAAAATGGTTCAAAAAGTTTGAAATATATGTTGAAATTTTTCACAAATGTTTGTATATCAAAGTATTATACTGAAACTATTTTTGTGAATTTTTAGAGAATTTATGGGATTTATTTTAGTAATTAAAAACCTGGTTTTTCAGTCCCTTAATATTGCCTGCCAGGCTCTGGCGGTCGTCGGTCGACCGGTCCGGTCGACCGACGTGCACAAGGATGTGCACGCAGGCCAGCCCTTTGGGCCGGTCGACCGACTGACGGCAACCCACTCTCGGGTTGCCCCGGTCGACCGGGCGGTCGACCGGCCAGAGAGTCGTTGCTCTCTGGTTCAGGGCCCGGTCGACCGGCGGTCGAGCGGAAGGCTCAACGGTCAATTTTTTGACCGTTGGCCGGTCGACCGGAAGGCCATTTCTGGCCTAGTCTGCTGCCAACGAGCAGAATTCTTTTGGGGTTATAAATACCCCATTTGAGAAAGGTTTTGGAGAAGATTTTCAAGAGCAAAAATTCACCCATTCTCTAGTGTTTTAAAAGCAAGTTTTTCAAAAGAGTTTATTGGTTTTAAAGATCATTCTTTATTTGTTTTCAAGAGTTGAAAAAATCAAAGAAAATATATATTTGGGATATTTGCTTTGTTCTTCATTTCTATCAAATCCTAAGTTGTTTTCCCAAGTATTTTTCCTTATGATCTGTTTTCCAACATCTTGATTTTTCACACTTGAGCTATATCTTGCTATCCTATCTATAGGATCTTTTTATTTGTGGGAAAATTTGTTTGTGGTTGAGATAGACCACCAACTGTTGTACCCCTCCTTTATTTGTGAAATCCCTCAAGTGAGAGGTGATTGTGGGTACCCCTCTAGTGAGAGGTTGATAGTGGAGGTTGTGTTGGTATCCCTCTTAGTGAAGAGGTGGATTGTGTTGTATTGGCTTTGTGCCTATCCCTCATTTGTGAGGTTGATATTGGTGGCTTTGTGCCTAGCCTCTAAGTGTAGAGGTGGTGTTTGTAATTGAGAGAAGAGTTGTGTACTCCCGGTTGTATTTACCCAAATCCTCAGTGGAGGTTCCCTGTGTGGGAAGTCCTGTGTGGACGAGATAGTGGAAATCCGTTTGTGTAAAGGCGGGGACGTAGAGCAGTGGCTCGAACCTCGAAACAAATTACTTGTGTTTGCGATTGATCCATTATCTCTCTCTTTACTATTGTGCCTTGCATCATTTCATATTGCTCATTCATATTATATGCTTGGCTTGTTTGTGTGTGCATCACTTGTGCTTAACCACGAGAGCTTCATATAGCGCCCCAACTCTTATTCAGAGGAGTCAAGAGGAGTTAGTCCAGAGCCCTTCACCGGGAATTCGGCTACACTCGTTGGTTGCATTAAGTGTAGTTGCAATCAAGTTTTAATTTCCGCATTTAGTTCATTAGATTAGCCGTACACCTATTCACCCCCCTCTAGGTGTACTTTCAATTTGTATCAGAGCCTACGCTCCTGATATTTGGTTTAACCACCTAGGAGTGTGATCTTGGTTAGCTAATCTATCATTTGTTTTTGCACACGTATATTGTTTACATACACTCATGGATTGCTTGTCACCTCCCATATTTGATGTTTCCAACATTGACATGTGGAAATTTAGGATGTCCATGTACTTAAAAACCCTAGGCTTGCATGTTTTCCTTGCCGCTACCAAGAAATCCTATCTTGGTAATAGCAAACATATAGAGGCCAATGCACAAGCCATTGAGGCACTTAGAAGCACGCTAAACAAAGAATATTTGTGCTTAGTTTCTAACTGTGATTCCGCCTTTGCAGTGTGAAACACGTTGACCACCTCCAAGCTTCAATTGCCAATTCAAACGGAGGATGAATCTAGTGGAGAATCCGAGCAACAATGCTACATGGTCCAAGGGAATGACTCCCTTGAGGTATATTCGGAATCTCAATTAGATGATGACGATGCTAGTTCTTCTAGTAATGAGTATGTTGATCCAAATACTTTAAATGAAGAACTTTCAATTGTTTGTGAAAAATTATTGAAAAAATATAATCTTTTGAAAAAGAAGAGTTTTGAACTAAAAGATGAGAATAAGAATTTGTGTTCAAAACTTGATTTGATTTTGCAAGAGAAGGAAGAGATCTCAAGTGAACGTGACTCACTTAAATCTCATCTAGACCTTGCCCTAAAGGAAAATGAATTTTTGAAAAATAAAAATGATTGTAATGATATTTTGAAGAAAAATGAAAACTTGTCTTCAAAAGTTGATTTTGTTTTAAAAGAAAATGATTCTTTGAAAAACAAAATTATTTCTATTTCAAAAGAATTGGAAGATTGTTTAAATAAGAATATTGTTTTGAAAAATGATATAGATTCACATGTTTGCCATACTAGTGTAGCTTGACCTAGCTCACCTATTGCATGCACCACTTCTTCTAACATTGAAAATGATATATCTATGCTTAAGAAGAGTGTTGATTGTTTGGGCTCTACTTTGAGCCATTGTGCTTTGAACCACACACGGTTGGAATCTATGTTTCGAAAGAAACAAGTTTCATCTTTGCATGCGCACAAACCACGGCACACACATGCTCCTCACGTACACACTTATAACACGATGTATGCTCATGTGTACACATGTACACATTGTGGACGTAAGGGCCACCTTGCTAAATTTTGCTATGATAGAGTTCATGATGTAAATTTAGCAACTAAATTTTTTTGGGTTAGGAAAGAAACTAACCCCCATGGACCCAAAAGAGTATGGGTACCAAAGACCACCCCTATTGTATTTGATGTAGGTGTGGGCTCTCGCATGACGTGAGAGTAATGGTGCCTTAAGGTGGATACGTTCCGAGCTTTATGAGGACTATTTGGATGCATCACTTTTAAGGGGAGTTTGGTGGGAGGACCACCGTGTTTTGGAGACATAGAGAGTTGCCCTCTCGGTTTTGGTAACGATCTCTAACTCCCATTATGTTTACATGCTTTCATATTATTCATTTTTAGCATGTCTTGATGTTTCATGATTAGTATGTTATATACCATGTTATTTAGATTAGTGATATACATGTTTAGTTATTTGAGACACCCATGTTTAATATAGATTATATCTTTATGCTCTCACATTTGTTTTTAACTAATGTGTATGTCCTAAATCTATGCATGTGCATGTACATAATGATCATATCTATGTTTATGAGTTTTTGTTTTGATTTCTATGCTTCATGATTTGAATATATGTTTAGATGTTTGTTTTTATTAAAACTTGGATATATACTTGTACAACTAATGAGCCACAAATAGATTATTACATGTTTGTGCTTAAACGCTCATTTGTAGATGTACTAGTATAGCCTAGTTTTGATGATTCATACATTTTAACTTGTATTCCCATTTTGTACATGTTCTTCATGTTTATATGTTTTAACTTCATGTATATGTCTATTTTATCAAAACTATTAGCTATACATATACATCCTTGAGCCACTTGCCTTCATGCATATACTTTTGTGAACTCGTTATGTTTTGGATATGTATGTAAACTTTAGTTTATACAAGACATACATATGCCTTGAAGATTAAATCGTTTTGATGATTTTCATGTTTTAAGGAATTTCATATTAAGCTAAATTGACTATTTTCATGATTATGTCTTTCACACAAAACTTGTACACTCACATTATTTGAGGTTTTCTCATAATTTTGTTTTCATGAGTCATATATGAGCTTTATATCTTTTGAGTGTCAATTGTTGAGTGATTTTCATGTTTCATGGAATATATTTTTGTTTTATTCCTTACTTGAAGGATTTCGTACTAGTTTACAAATTTTTCATATAACTAGTTCGTATTCTTCATTTTGGAAGAGTTTTCAATTATGGTAAACTATTTTCAAACCTATTTTTGAAAACCCCTTCCATCCACGGGCGGTTGGTTGGGCGACCATGCCTTGTATGCTTATTATTGAAAATTCTTTTAAACATGTGCATGAAATGGGTGGAAGAAAATATGAGTTATACACTTGATCTTATTATGTTTTCAATTGGTATCATTGGATCTTTTCAATTGGTATCACTATTGACATTCTAGTTGTATACTCATATGTGTTTTATATATATATATATATGCTTTCATTTCAAATAGTATCAATTTCGATTGGTATTCAATTTTCCATACATATATATGCTTTATTTGTGCTTACTATATCTCTATATCTTTGAGCACAAATTTTAGTTATGCTAAGCTTTATTTCTTAAATAACTATTTTATTTCAATTGACTATATTTCAATTGGTATCATATACAAGCTTATGCATCATTTTGTTTGGTATTTCATAAAGGGAGAGAAAATTTATATTTCACCTTTCAATTAGTTTTGGTATTCTACTCCCACACTTTATGTTAAAAATGATTAAAAAAAAGGGATATTGATTATTTTTTGTATCATATGCTTTAATAAAAAATTACTTTTAATTGGTACTAATATTTACAAATTGGTATCAAGATTACCTATAAGTTTTACTTTCAATTGGTATGTTTTATTGATATCAAAGTTTTTGGTTGAATTGTTCAAAATGATTTATTTACTTACAATTAGTATTTAATTGGTGTTTATTTACAATTGGTATCAATTGGTATTTAAATCTAAATTTGTTTTATATACCACATTGTGTACTTTCAATTGGTATATTTCATTGATATCATGATGCACTAAATTGACATATTTTTTTCTTTCAATTGGTATCAAGAAAGGTTTGTTGTTGATTTCACCCCTCATTGATTTTTTGTTTAAGACAAAAAGGGGAGAATATTGTTTTTCTTTGACCCTTTTGTTGATGATTGACAAAAAGGGGGAGAAAGATTTTGAGTTATATATATGCATATTTGTATTTTGCATATATTGAGTTTATGAGAAAATGATTTTGAGAAAAAGGGGGAGAAGGTTTTTGAAACATATGTTTGTGTTATGCATGTTTCTCTCTCCTACTTGTTGCATACATTTGTTTATGCATATTCATGTTTAATATTCATTAAATATCTTATGTTTATTGCTATGCATGAGTTAAGGGGGAGCTTCCTTGAAGCTTAACTTTAATCCATGCATATATAACTCCATGAGTTTTGTCATCATCAAAAAGGGGGAGATTGTTGGCCCAGAGGCCTTCCACTCTAATTTTGATGATGATTAACTCATGTAATTATGTTTACTATTAATCTTGTGATGTTTAGTTTCAGATACTTAATCAAGATATTAGTAGGTGATTAGCTTCAACAAAGGTGTTCTGGAGCTTCTCACATGGTGATTCAAGAGCCCGAGCGTCAAAGTCATATCTAGCACTCGTTGGAGTCAAGCTCGGTGGATCACGTTTGGATCGAGTCGACTTGGAAACGGAACTCTACAAGAAGACCTCGGTACTTAGTTTAGTTTTTATTTTAGATCCATTTGTAAAGACTAGATAGTGTGATATGCTCAAGTTCACAACACACACACACTTGTTACTAGATTTCATGTTTATTGATTTTCGGTTTTTGGTTTAACCGATCTTGGTTTTCATGAATAGATAGATTCAAAACAAGTTTACATGGTTTAATGTATATTAGATTTGTTCTGTATACATGTATGCTTCATATCTTAGACAAACTTATTTTGATATGCCTATTCATGTGTTTGGAGTTTTGTGTTTTAACAAAACATATTTTCGGATTTAATATCAAAAACATTGGTATATATATCTTTCATGTATATTGGATTATATCCATATACAACATGCTTCAATGTTATTTCATATCATGTTTTTGTATTTGGATGAGTTTTGGACAAAACGAATTTTCAATTCAAAAATCCAAGTTTTGGAAAAAATACGGATTTTGGTTTTCGTCAAAATTTGTAAGACACAAAAATGGTTTAAAAAGTTTGAAATATATGTTGAAATTTTTCACACATGTTTGTATATCAAAGTATTATACTAAAACTATTTTTTTGGATTTTTAGAGAATTTATGGGATTTATTTTGGTAATTAAAAACCTAGTTTTTCAGTCCCTTAATATTGCCTGCCAGGCTCTGGCGGTCGTCGGTCGACCGGTCCGGTCGACCGACGTGCACAAGGATGTGCACGCAGGCCAGCCCTTTGGACCGGTCGACCGAGCGGTCGACCGACTGAAGGCAACCCACTCTCGGGTTGCCCCGGTCGACCGGGCGGTCGACCGGCCAGAGAGCCGTTGCTCTCTGGTTCAGGGCCCGGTCGACCGGGCGGTCGAGCGGAAGGCTCAACTGTCAGTTTTTTGATCGTTGGCAGGTCGACTGGCCGGTCGACCGGAAGGCCATTCTGGCCTAGTCTGCTACCAACGAGCAGAATTCTTTTGGGGTTATAAATACCCCATTTAAGAGAGGTTTGGGAGAAGATTTTCAAGAGCAAAAATTCACCCATTCTCTAGTGTTTTAAAAGCAGGTTTTTCAAAAGAGTTTATTGGTTTTAAAGATCATTCTTTATTTTTTTTCAAGAGTTGAAAAAATCAAAGAAAAATATAGATTTGGGATATTTGCTTTGTTCTTCATTTCTATCAAATCCTAAGTTTTTTTCTCAAGTATTTTTCCTTGTGATTTGTTTTCCAACATCTTGATTTTTCACACTTGAGCTATATCTTGCTATCCTATCTATAGGATCTTTTTATTTGTGAGGAAAATTTGTTTGTGGTTGAGATAGACCACCAAGTGTTGTACCCCTCCTTTATTTGTGACATCCCTCTAGTGAGAGGTGATTGTGGGTATCCCTCTAGTGAGAGGTTGATAGTGGAGGTTGTGTTGGTATCCCTCTTAGTGAAGAGGTGGATTGTGTTGTATTGGCTTTGTGCCTATCCCTCATTTGTGAGGTTGATATTGGTGGCTTTGTGCCTAGCCTCTAAGTGTAGAGGTGGTGTTTGTAATTGAGAGAGGAATTGTGTACTCCCGGTTGTATTTACCCAAATCCTTAGTGGAGGTTCCCTGTGTGGGAAGTCCTGTTTGAACGAGATAGTGGAAATCCTTCTGTGTGAAGGCGGGGACGTAGAGCAGTGGCTCGAACCTCGAAACAAATTACTTGTATTTGTGATTGATCCATTATCTCTCTCTCTCTCTACTATTGTGCCTTGCATTATTTCATATTGCTCATTCATATTATATACTTGGCTTGTTTGTGTGTGCCTCACTTGTGCTTATCCACGAGAGCTTCATATAGCCCCTCAACTCTTATTCAAAGGAATCAAGAGGAGTTAGTCTAGAGCCCTTTACCGGGAATTCGGCTACACTCGTTGGTTGCATTAAGTGTAGTTGCAATTAAGTTTTAATTTCTGCATTTAGTTCATTAGATTAGCCGTACACCTATTCACCCCCCCTCTAGGTGTACTTTCAGCTTTACCTTAATTATGAGTAGCTAAATTCATTTTTCTAGGCTCACTATCATTTCTCTCTTCGATCCCTCTTGTTTTGAATGGTTTTGATGTAAAGAACCCAATGGAATCATATGTATGCCTTAAACTAAGCCTTTCTTCTTTGAAAGTGTTCTTGAAGGCACATGAGGATGGGTTTGGATTTCTAAACTTCAATTTCTTTTAAAACATCACTTGAACTTGTTCTTATTTCATACTGGAAAGACAACTTGATGATTTAACAATCAGTTCAAGAGGATTTCTTAAAAAAAGGGTTAAACTTTTCTAAACAATCTTATTTCCTTTGCTTAAGTCTTTCAAAACTCAAGCTTAAGTTTTTGCCTATGATCAAGTTGACGCACTAAGAATTTCAAGAGAAGAACATATCACTGAGTAGTAAGATAGTGAGCCCAAACCTTTTTCGTATATTAAAAACAACCAAACAATCTTCAACACTTTTTAAAGATCACATTTTCCAAAGCCTTTTCTAAGTTTTCAATTTTTCTTTTAATCATTTCCTTACTCTCCATTCTCTTTTTCAATATAAAAAAAAAGAAAAATACCAACACAATTCTTTATTATTTAACAATTCATCAAAAGTTTCCATCGCATTCCTCCTCGTGGACACGACCCGTTAGCCCAAAGATAGACGGTACTCTCATTGCTTTCACTTGCAATCAATTTTTGGCGCCGTTGCCGGGAGGGAAAGGTGTAATTATTTTCTAACAAGTTTGGAATCTTGTTTTAGGGACGTCAACGAATCAGATTCAGCGCTCAAGCTTTGCAGGAGAAGACTTACTATTTTGTGCCCCTACTCTCGAAAGCAAGAAACAGAACTTCAAGAAATTGCAGCACAAAAGCTTGAAATTTTTGGACTACTAAAAACTCTTTTTATAGGATATATTGCTTTACAAAAATACAGTTTTTGTGTTATTTCTGCTATATCTGATATTCACACTCCCTTTTTTTAATCTAACAACAATCTTATTGATTGTCAATTGCTTAAAAAACGTTTAGACTTGCATTCTAGGCATTTGTCTAATTACGTTTCTTTTATAATTACTGTTGAAGATAGTTAGAGACAATGTACGTATGTGTAGCATATAGTTTAAGAAATATTCTTGGGTGATATTTGCTTATGAATGTTACTTTTCTATATCGTGCATACTTTGCACAATCAATCTTAAGGGCAAAATCCAAATCAAGGTAAGGTGGAAAGTCATTACCCTTTGTTTGCCCATAAACCATCTCAGCCTAATTTAAAATCTATTAGACGTTGGCCTTAGGGACATCTCGAACTCATTAGGAGATTATCCTAAGGGAGAAGGTGTTAGATTTTGACTCCTGCCAGATCAGTGTCTAAGGATTCGAATTGAGGGGCAAAATCCCGAAGGCTGGTGGTTTGGCATAATTAGGCTCGTCACTTTTGCACGGATACCTCCTACTAATCTTGCCCTGACCTGGTTGATTAGCTTGTAATCAAAGTCTGCATTATACCTCCTATGGACAATCAACCAGTTAGGAGTTGTCTAGGTCAAGGTCACCTTAAACTAGGTTGGTTATTTCTTATTGTTGACTATTGGTGAACTTGTTTGTGATAACGTTTGTGTATGCAAGTGTGGTCAAGAGACCTTAATTCATCTAGGTTAACTAAAAACACATCACCTCCCAAGTTTGAATCAAGACCAGCCAGGTTATGGCTTAACCGATATCTTTGCAGGATAGATTCTATCCTATTAGAACTACACTTCCATCTTGCATCCAACTTCCATCTATTGGTGAATACAATTTTGAGCTTGTCATGCTCCGCTTCCCAAAATATACAGAAACAGAGTCGCGACGAAGGTCGGCGACGTATATACGCGAGGAAAATACCCCACGCATACACGCTAAGCCTAAAGTAACCTGAACAAGCTACAAAATTTATCACGAAAAATAAATATCTGCAATATGACATATAAATGTCTAACACAATGATAACAGATGAATAAAGGAAAGAAAATGGCAACTGGATGCGATAAAGATAGAATCAAGAAATAACATGAATAAAAGAGAAAGAATACCTATAGTCAAGAAAAGAGAGACTCCCGCTCCTCGCGAAGCGTACAATCACACGAATACCTGAACATTATAAGAAGATGTCCAATACCCTGAACATGCTAATCTAGGGTCGTCAGAAGCGACCTAATTAGTGTGTGTGTAAAGAGGAAGGTGTTCGTGCATAATAACAATGGAAGGAATAACAATATGATAATGAATAAAAATAAATAAAATAATCAATATCAAGAATAAAGCAGATATCATGATAAAAGACAATAAGTAATGTCAAGATATGTAACCTAGCATATGGCACTAATCTGGTATACAGTCTGGTCATGTGTACAATCATATATCTATCATAGTTATATATACGTACAGTCGGGTGATCACGGTCAGTCACAATATATTAACAGTTTATCATTATTAATTATGTCAGCGAATACCAATTGCCACATGTAATAGATGCATCCCATACTACGCCCATTACACATGCCAATCGAGGTCCTCAGTTATTGAAACTGATCAGTTGGAGACATTGTCTGTGTTTTAGGTAGGTCCGTGCATACCCGGGACCACGGCCCAGACTCCTGGCACTGAACCAGGACCTACCGCAAGGTAGTCAGGAACATGTATAACAGGAACATGTACAGGTATAACATGTATAACAGGAACAAGAAAAAGGACGGGGTGCCAGTCACCCCACGGGAACCCTGCAGTGGAACCCTCTTTCGGCTGCGCAACCTAAATCCTAGGTCCACCCAAAATACAGACGCTGTCTCCTCCATCAATCTCCCCAATTCCAGTATGAGTTATTTAACATCATGTTATTAGTTTATCAAGATTACTTAATATGCATGTTACTGGAATCACTGGGATAACTCGGTGGTAGTCACGGTAACAATATCAACATGCAATCAGGATACCGGTATAACAGGAATATATAATATCAATGAACAGGATACCGGTATAACAGGAATATGTAACAAGTAAACATGACGGTGTTGTTACCGTGTAACAATATTTTCCCAGTAATTAAGTAACATGGACAATAGTATCAGGTAGATATCATGTATAAACAATCAAGTTTCTCATGTAAATCAAGATATTCAGGATGAGTAATAACCAAATACATGAATATCAAATCTGATAACTAATACCAATTATATCAACCTCCAGATCGAGCTGAGTCAAGTCACAGTCTAAGGAGTATCAAAACTAGGCCTAAGCTAACAACTATAAACTACCAATACATTAAATGGCACAGATACAAGCTCCTATCAACTACGTAAATAAAGTGAACAATCATGGATGTCTTATGAAGTAGTATAAGTAATCGAACTGGTAAAATATAACAAAAAGTCACATGAAATGATAAGTGTAACATGTAAATGCATACCGACAACGGTGAATAAGAAATTGCACAAGAACGAACACTCACAACACAATTAAATAAAATAAACAAAAAGGTGAAACACTCACAAAATAGAATTATAGAAGGAAGAGAAAACACTTACAAAATTCTTATTTACTTGAAGAAGAAAGAAAACACTCACATGAACTCGATCACAATCCAAAGCACTGGAATTCTAAGATCCCGATAAATCTACATAAATTATTTCAATAAAAATTATTAGATTTTTAAAAGAATATTTTAAGGAGTTTAAATCTTGATTAATTAGTTTGGCAATTAGAAATATGATTCTTTAGGTTTTAATGAATCTAATATATTTAATTTAAACTAATTTCTAATTTTTTTTGTTTGATTTTTAATAGGCTTTAAACTATTAAAATATTTAACGGGTCTAAATTGAACATTAAGGAATAATGGTTTTTAAAGTGGATGATTTGAATTAATTTATATTGGTATTACTCTAAAATAGAAAGTAGAAGTATTATAAATTATTGTTTACATTTTTCTCAATTTTTTATATTTTTAATAAATTATTTTAACATGTAAATCTTGTTTCTTTTTCTTTCTTCTTTTCTTTTTTTTTCCCTCTTTTATTTATTTTTGTATACCAACAGCCCAAGCCCAAACTAGGTCACGGCTGGACCAGGCCAGGCCCAAGCCTGGTCCAAAAATTCTCTTTTTTTTTCTTTTCTTTTTTTTTTGGGTTTAACAGGGCACAAGGCCCTATCTGCTAGCCGGCCTGGCCCGGGTCAGGGCAGGCCGGCCCTGTTCCAACCGGGCCAGACCTGGCCTGGGCCGGTCAGGCCAGGCCTGGTTAAGAAATTCATTTTTTTTTAATAGGGCAGCCAGGCCCTGTGCTGCAGGGCCCAGCGGGCCCGGCCAGACTTGGTCTAGGCCCGGCCAGCCCTGCCTAGGCTCGGCCAGGCCCTGCCTAGGCCAGGCCGGCCCAGGCAAGGCCAGGCTGCTCTCGGCCTGGCCGAGAGCAGCGGCCATTGTAATTTTTTTTTAATCCTTTGTTTTAAAATTTTGAAAAAAATTATATAAATTAAAATTATGAGTTAACCTTACATGTATTTTAGTTGGATTTTAAATTGAGTTTTGATGTATTGATAGATTAGCCTATGTGTCTAATTTAGATCGTTGAAATTAAGTTCTAAAAATTTTCTTTTTGGAATAAAAATTTTTAATATGCAATTTATTAGATCCAAAGAAATTCTTTTTTTTTCTTTTTAATATTCCAATTGGGGTAATAATTTATGACTTTTATATATTTTTTATAAACAAAGGTGGTGATATTTTTAATGAAAGAAAATGATCCATGGAAAGAGTTAAACATTATAAATTATTTAAATTCTAGTTTAACAATTTAATTTTTTTAATTAGAGCTTAGACAAGAATTCTAGATGAAAAATTTATGGGAACATAAATCTAATCATGAAACATTAAATCAAATTTTAATTCATAAAAGTTTGATTTTTACTTACTTGGGTTGTTCCTCCTTACTTTCTCCTCAATTCTTGTACCTCGAAACCCCCTCTTTGTTCGTGATCCGCTTGAGGAGGAAGAGATGGAAGTGGGGAGATTTTAGATTAGGTTTTTTTTTCCTTAAGGTAGAAGAGAAGGAAGGGTTTGGGATTTTATATAGGTTATTAGAAATTTTAGAAAGCTGAATTCCAATTAGATTTAGAATGCTTAATTTAGCAGTTAAGATAAGAATTGAAGATTGCTAAAAATCTCAAAGAGATTCGGTTTAGATTGCTTAATTTAGTAATTAGGATTAGGATTGGAGTTTGGATTGTAATTTGAATTATGATTATATATTTAGATTAGATTATAGATTTGGATTAGGATTAAGATTGGGTTTTGGGTTAATGGGTAAGAATCTCAATGGTAATGTGTTATAAATTATTGGGCTTTAGTTAAAAGAAAAAGTTATATGAAGAATAAGAAAAATAGAGAGTGGGCTTGCGGGCTTAGTTTTTGGACTTAAAGAAAAAATAGAAAAAGATGAAAATAAGAAAGTGGGTTTGGCTCATATGGGCTTAGCATAAAAAAGAAAAGGAGAATGGGTTGAGCTTTTTGGGCTTGGATGAAAATAATAATACTACTAATAGTGATTAACAATATCATAATAATAATTAACAATAATAATTACAATAATAATAACAACAACAGTAATAATAATAAAATTATTAACATTAAAAATCTTATCTAATAATACTTGATAAAAATACTATCATTAATACTAATGACTAAAACAATACAATATGAATAAGAATAAAAACAATATCAATATTAATAATAATAGCAACTACAATAATAATACTAGTAACATAGTAATGGGAAAAATACTAGCTAGTAATTAAAATGATAATACTTAATAATTCTAAATATAATTATAAGGCTAAAATACCATTTACTATCTTAAAATAATTTGTACTGTAACTCGAGTTAATAAATAAAACAATATCACCAGTAAAATAAAATAAATACTTTAGAAAAATAAAAATACAGTATCTTAGGTTAGGGATATTACAGAGCTCAAGCCTAAGTTCATCAACACACTCCCCATGTTTCATGGTTTAGAGTCCGAAGATGCTTATTTTTTCATAAGAGAATTTGAGGAAGTATGTTTAATGATGAAAATCTAACACCTTATAGATGATGCTATTAAGTTGATATTTGTCCCATTCACTCTCAAAGACTTAGCCAAGAAATGACTTTACAGTTTAGCAACCGGCTCTATCACATCTTGAGATGATTTCATCAAAGTCTTCTTGAAGAAATTCTATCCAATTCATAAGACCGCTCTCGTTAGGAAAAACACCATGCAGTTCAAGAAAGAACCTAGTGAACCGTTTTGGGGGTACTTTAAACGCTTCAAAGTCCTCCTTGTCCAATGTCTTCATCATGGGATAGAGAAGTGGTGACAATGTCAAATTCTTTATGATGGTTTAGACTACTCTACCAAGATCCTCTTAGAAATGATGTGACAAGGGGGATTCTTAAAGAAGGATGAGAATGAAGGATGGGATTTATTTGAGGATCTAACTGAAAAGACCATCCAATGAGAACCAACTAGTGAAAACTCTAGGAATTCAAACTCCATCTCTTCAAAAGGAGGTCTTAATTCAATTGAATCATCCATAACGAATGAGGCTAAAATAGCTAACCTAGCGAGAAGACTGAAAGTTTTAGAAACAAAGGAACCAAGTCCAGTCAATCAAGTCAGCCCAAACCAATTTCCAACTCTGAGTTGTACTTACTGTCAAGCCATGAATCATGTATTTGAGGAGTGTCCTGTGTTTTAAGCTCAGCAACAATATCCTGAACCGATGAATGCGACCTTTTCAAGGCCAAACAATAATCCTTATGCACCAACGTACAATCCTGGCTGGAGAAATCACCCAAATTTCTCATGGAGCCAAAATAACAATGATCACTCACGGTCACACCATGCAGGCTACTTCCATTATTCCAATAATTCTTCCAATTATCTACTTAACTTTTCCAATTACCATCATAATTCTCCAAACCATCCTCCTAATTTTTCAAACTATCAACAAAACTTTCCCAACCAAGCTCCACAATCTTCCTTCCAGAATCCTCAACTAGAAAGGAGAATGAATGACTTTGAGAGAAAAATGGAAAGGTATATAAAGAACCAAGATTCCCTCATGCAAACTATACAGAGGCTAGAGGTTCAAATCAGTCAATTGGCCAATCTACAGAATGAGAGACAAAAGGGTACCTTGCCCAGTTAGCCACTAATGAATCCTAGGAATTCTTGACAAGTTCATTTGGCTGAGGATCAATGTAATGTTGTTCATACATTGAGGTTAGAAAAGAAAGTTGATAATCATGTGTCAACACCATCCAATCCCATTCAGCACAACCACACTCAAGCATCCACCTCATCTAGACCCAATCCTTTTAAATCTGATGAATCTGAAAATTGATAAGTTAACCTGTCAGATGCACCAGCCTATAGTACAATTTTCTAATAGGCTGAAAAAGCAACAAGCAAAATTAACACATGGAAAAGATAATTGAGATCTTCAATCAAGTGAAGATAAATGTGCCACTTCTTGATGCCATCCAATAAGTCCCATCTCATGCAAAATTTCTTAAGAACATGTACACCAAGAAGAGAAAGACTAATGTACCTAAGAAAGTCTTTTTAGCCACTAACATTAGTGAGCTACTGTCTGGTCCGATCCCTATCAAGTACAAGGATCCGGGTGGTCCCACCATTGCCTGTACTATAGGACAAGTCGAGATTAGTCGTGCACTTCTTGATATGGGGGCAAGTATCAACTTGCTCCCATTCTCAATTTATCAACAACTCGGGTTGGGCAATCTTAGTCCAACTCGAGTCACTATCCAACTGGCTGACCGTTCAGTGAAAGTTCCCAAGGGAAATTAATGATGTCCTTATCCGGGTCGGGGAGTTTATCTACCCCGTTGATTTCATAGTTCTAGAGACACAACCTGTGTCCAATCCTAGAGTTCAAACTCCTGTTATCTTAGGGCGACCATTCCTTACTATTGTCAATGCCATTATCAATTGTAGGAATGGGTCTATGTGTTAACCTTTGGGCACATGACTAGAAAAGTCAATGTCTTCAACCTAGGAAAGCAACCTCGTAATGTTGAGGATCAAACATTTAAAGTCAACCTCATTGAGAACTTGACAAGTGAACACAGAGAAGAATTTGAACTAGAAACTGATTGTGACTTCGAGTTAGAGTCTGACGGCTTTAATCTTGATCAGGTTGTTGAGTCTGCTGTGAATTGGGCCTTGAATCTTATTCCACCAAATGTGAAGCCAACAAATTTGACTCATCCTTCCATTGAGCTTTCCCCTTCCTTAGAATTATAAGTCTTCCATGCGCATCTCAAGTACGTCTATCTAGGCGAACAAGAGACCTTTCCTGTCATTATTGCCTCCCATTTAAATGACGGGCAAGAAGAAGATCTTAAAGTAATTCTGAGAAAACATAGGGAAGCCATTGGTTGGACTATGACTGATATAAAGGGATTGAGTCCAACCATAATTCAACATCGCATTCATCTCAATGAAGACGCGACACCAAAAAGAGACCCGCAACATAGGTTAAACCTATAATGTAAGAGGCTGTTCATGCTAAAATTGTGAAACTCTTAGATAATGGGATAATCTATCCCATTTCGGATAGCCAATGGGTCAGTGCTGTCCACGCGGTTCCAAAAAAATTCAGTTTCACCATAGTTGAAAATGAGAACAAAGAGTTGGTCCAAACTCGACTTCCCACGAAAATTCAAATTTGCATTGACTATAGGAAGCTTAATGCAGCAACTCGTAAGGACCATTTCCTGCTCCCTTCAGTGATCAAATGCTTGAACGATTGGCTGGCCACGAGTATTACTATTTCTTGGATGGTTACTCGAGATATAATCAGATTCCTATTGCTCCTGAGAACCAAGAAAAGACTACGTTCACATGTCCATTTGGGACATTTGCTTATCGACGAATGCCTTTTGGTTTGTGCAATGCCCCAGCAAAGTGTCAACGTTGCATGTTGAGTCTTTTCTCTGATATGGTGGAACGATTCTTAAAAACCTTCATGGATGATTTTTCCATCTATGGAGATTCATTCACTCAATATCTTCACCATTTAGAACTCGTCCTCCAACGTTGTGCTGTGAAAATTTTGACACTGAACTAGGAGAAATGCCACTTCATGGTAAGATATGGAATTGTCTTGGGTCATGAAATCTCCAAGAAAGGAATTGAAGTAGATAGAGCCAAAATTGAGGTTATTGCTAAGCTTCCCATGCCCAAATGTGTGAAGGATATTCGATCCTTCTTAGAACACACCAGTTTCTACCGAAGATTTATCAAGAATTTTAGCAAGATTGCTAGACCCTTGACTAATCTGTTAGCTAAGGATGTGTCTTTCACTTTCGATGATGAATGTATAAATTCTTAGGAGAAGCTTAAGAAAGAACTTATTTCTGAACCAATCATATCTGCACCAGATTGGTCTAAGCCGTTCAAAATCATGTGCGACGCTTCTGATTTTGCCATAGGCGCTGTCCTAGGACAATGCATTGAAACAAGCAGCACGCGATTTACTACTCTAGTAGGACTCTCAACGATGTTCATTTGAACTACACTACTATTGAGAAGGAATTCTTTGCAGCAGTAGTGTTTGCCTTATAGAAATTTTGTCCCTACCTATTAGGGTCCAAAATCATAATTTTCACCGATCATTCTGCGCTTAGGTACCTCATGATGAAGAAGGATGCCAAGGCCCGACTCATTCGTTAGATCCTCCTTCTTCAAGAATTCAATCTCGAGATTCGAGATAAGAAAGGCGTAGAAAATGTCAATGCTGACCATCTCTCACTAATCCCAAACTCTCCATGCAACGAATTATCTATAAATGAGGATTTTCCTGATGAAAATCTATTGGCTTTCTTTAGGAAACCTTCGTTTGCTGATATAGTGAATTACTTAGTCACAAACCAGACTCTATCTCATTGGTCTAAAAACGATATATACCAGTTCTTATCTCAAGTCCGGTATTTCTTTTGAGAGGAACAGTATCTTTTTAAATACTATTCTGACCAAATTATTAGGAGATGCATTCCCGATGAAGAGATTAAGAGTGTTTTATCTTTCGGTCACGAACTTGCATGCGGTGGACACTTTGTTCCCCATAAAACTGCTGAAAAGGTGCTGCAAAGTGGGTTCTATTAGCCCACTTTGTTCAAAGATGTTTATGAATTTTTTTGCAAGACGTACCCTAGATGCAGATGGTAGGAAGGATCTCAAAACGAGATATGATGCCCCTCAGCCCAATTCTAGAAAGAGAACTCTTTGATGTTTGGGGCATCGACTTTATGTGTCCATTTCCTAATTCATTTGGAAACCAATAAATATTTATTGCTGTGGACTATGTGTCCAAGTAGGTAAAGCCATTCCTAGTAGAACTAATGATAACAAAGTTGTCATAAAGTTTTTGAAAGCGAACAATTTCTCACGCTTCGGAACCTCGTGCTATCATCAGTGATAATGGTACTCACTTTTGCAATAGATCCTTTGAAGCTCTCATGCGAAAGTATGCCATAACTCACAAGTTGTCCACACCTTATCATCCTCATACCAGTTGGCAGGTTGAGATTTTCAATAGACAAATCAAGCTTATTTTAGAGAAGACTGTGAACCAAAATCAGAAAGATTGGTCCACCAAACTTGTAGATGCCCTATGGGCCTACAGGACCACTTTCAAGACGATTCTAGGGATGTCTTCTTATAGGTTAGTCTTTGGGAAAGCTTGCCACCTACCCGTTGATTTAGAGCACCAGCTTTATGGGCAATCAAGCAGCTAAATTTTGACTTGACTAAGGCTGGTGACATTCGAAAATTACAAATTTTCAAATTAGAAGAGTTAAGAAATGAGGCCTATGAAAATGCTAAGATCACTAAAGACAGAGTTAAGATTTTTCATGATAAACACATCATAAGGAAAATATTTGTCCCTGGACAAAAAGTCTTACTCTATAATTTTAGGATTCATCTTTTTTCAGGAAAGCTAAAATCAAGATAGACTGGGCTATTCATTGTAAAAATCGTGTTTTCACACGGTGCTGTAGAAATCAGTGACACCAAGAATGAAAATGACTTTAAGGTAAATGGTCAACGCCTTAAACCTTTTTTGAAATCGGTGCTAGTAAATGAAATGGCTATGGGTCTTTTCGACCCAGTGTATCGGTAACTTTCCTCTTTGGCATTCCATTTCATGCATCTATACATTTCTTTCATACATTGGGACAATGCATGAGATAAGTATGGGGGAGGGCTAACATGACTAATATAACTAAAAATAGAGAAAATATATAAAAAAATACTTTTTGAAAGATAAGAACAATATTTTGATATCTTTTTTGTGAGAAATTATGCCAATTTTAAGGAATAGGAAAATCATAATGAGGATTTCTTACACTTGGTCAAAATAAGATAACTTGTTTGATTTTCAGGGTTAGAAAAAAATTGGTGAAAGTAATTTAGTCTTGATCTTTACCTTGAAGAAATATGCACACTCTATACACGTACACACTTAGGGTTAAAAAATAAAAATTCTTATGCCTTATAAAAAAGAATAAAAAAACATATATATATATATATATATATATATATATATGTATATGTATGTATGTATGTATGTATATCTATGAAAAATAAACAAATGTAATGTGATTAGTATGTGCTTTGGCCTAAGCAAGCTTTGGTATTTATGCAAAAGATGATTAGATAAGTGAATATATATTATATATATATATATATATATATATATATAATAATATATAATATATAGATATATATATATATATATATATAGACACGCATATATATTTATATATATATATATATTTATATATATATATATATCCTCTGATTAAGCTGGCTATTTGTGTCTTATGAAGTATAAGTATTCACACCTAAAAGGGGTACATTTTATAAATAAAAACCCTTTGTTTCGTGGCCTTGTTTGCTCTAGTGTTTAAGTCCTTAGGGGTGTTTTCTCACATGGTGCCCTAAGACTGTCGGTTTGAGTGTCACCAACTAAAGGCTCGTTACATGGGTAGATTAGAAAGTCTAATAGAATTGAGGAATAAATACCATCAAAAATAAATATAAATAAGGCATAAGAGTTAATGTTAAAGAACCCTTAGTCAAACTTCATGGTCATGAAAGTGCATATGAATTAGGGTAAAGTAATAGACTAGATGAGAAATACAATTTGACTCCTTACTTTGACTAATGATATGTTTTTGAATAGAGTATAAGTTTAAGAATGAAAAGTTCAATTTTCCTATAACTTATAGATTACTTGAATTCTTACAATAATACCTCAAATATTTTCTATCTTTTCAAAATACTTTTCGAAAGTACTAACATTTTTTCTCTCTCTTTATGGATTTTGTGGGGGCAATTCACTGAAAACCCTCATGAGACAAAACTCGTCCTCTAGGGATAACCTAGAGGTTTAACGGCTAGTTGCACATGCTCAGTGCAATCGAGTGACCTGCGAAAGTGGTCTAATATTGATTAGGATTAGTTTTGATGTTTTGCTCGAGGGCGAGCAAAAGATAAGTGTGGGGGTGTGATCGGTCACATATATTGCATATATATTATCACATTACCATGTTTATTATCTAATAAATCCTATTAATAAGTCTTATTTTTTTTATATAAAATGTAGGCTCATTGCTAAAAGAAGGGAAGAGAAACGAGCCCAAAAGCCCATCAAAATTTTAATTTAATTCAGAATTAATTCGAAATCAAAAAATTAGGGCAGATCATGACAAATTAGAGAAGTTAAAAATTAGTTAAAACAAATCTTACCAAATCAATCAGTTAAAGCCAAAGATCAAAGACAGTTTCGTCAAATTCAGGAGCAGCAGAAACAGGAAAACCAGTAAAAGATAAAGGTGTATCACCAAACAAGGGAATATCTCCAACCAGGTGTGGCCACCTGGCCACACCATGGCCGCGGTAACGCGGCCAAAGAGGTGTTTTCGTGGCTTGGTTAGATTTGTTGGCGGAGCATTTGCTCCCCCTATCTTCATACGCCCTCTCCTATTTGGTTTTTCCCTATAAATGCTGCATTTTTCAGAGAAAAAGAGACCGAAAATTAGTTTAAGTTTTCTCTTTATTTTTAAGGTTTAGATTCTTTGTTAAATAGTATTGAGAAGTTGTATCTCTAATTTTCAATTTGTAGTTCAGTCCAAATACCAGTGAGAGAGAGGAAAAGAGTGATTGTAACCTGAAATTGAAGTGACATCAATAAAAGATCAAGATTTCTCTTCTTCTACAATTCACGGATATGTCTCATTTCATTTACATGTCTTACTTTACCTTAATTATGAGTAGCAAAATTCATTTTTCTGGGCTCACTATCATCTCTCTCTTCGATCCCTCTTGTTTTGAATGGTTTTGATGTAAAGAACCCAATGGAATCATATGTATGCCTTAAACTAAGCCTTTGTTCTTTGAAAGTGTTTTTGAAGGCACATGAGGATGGGTTTGAATTTTTAAACTTCTACTTTTTTTAAAACATCACTTGAACCTGTTTTATTTATACTTGAAAGACAACTGATGATTTAACATTTAGTTCAAGAGGATTTCTTAAGAAAAAGAGTTGAACTTTTTCAAACAATCTTATTTGCTTTGCTTAATACTTTCAAAACTCAAGCTTAAGTTTTTGCCTATGATGAAGTTGAGGCACTAAGAATTTCAAGAGAAGAACATATCATTGAGTAGTAAGATAGTGAGTCCAGATCTTTTTCCTATATTAAAAACAACCAAATAATCTTCAACACTTTTTAAATATCACCTTTTCAAAGCCTTCTCTAAGTTTTAATTTTTCTTTTAATCATTTCCTTACTCTCCATTCTCTTTTTCAATATAAAAAAAATGAAAAACACAACACCATTCTTTGTTATTTAACAATTCATCGAAAAGCTTCCATCGCATTCCTCCTCGTGGACACGACCCGTTAGTCCAAAGCAAAACGGTAACTCTCACTGTTTTCACTTGCTATCAATTGTGTTAGCCTAAAGGCCCATCACTCTAGTTTTGAGGATGATTAACTCATGTAGTTATAGTACTAATGATCTTGTGTTTATAAGTTTCAAATATTCAATCAAGATCTTAGTCGGTGATTATAAAAATCAAAGAGTTAAGAGATTTACCGTGTAGCTTGTGGCTAACGGGTCGTGTCCACGAGGAGGAATGCGATAAAAGCTTTTCGATGTTTCGTTTAATAAAAAGAATTGTGCTCGTTTTTTAGTTGAAAAGAGAATGGAAAGAAGGGAGATGATTAAAAGAGAAATTGCAACTTTGGAGAAGGCTTTGGAGAAGGTGATTTAAAAAACTTGAAAATTTTTGGTTGATCTTTAATATAAGAAGGAGAAGATCTGGGCTCACTAATTTTTAACTCAGCTATGTACTTATCTCAAGGAAATTGGGTTGCATCACTTTATTATAAACTAAAAAACTTTTAGTTTCTTTTAATGTCCAAGCAAAACAAATAAGATCGTTTCATTTAAATCTTAAGCCCTTTCATTACAAATCATTAAGAAGTGAATATTAAACCATCAAGCGTAAGAAGCAAGTATGGAATAAAAATAGTTCAAAGAGATTTGTGCTTTAAAAGTCCAAGTTTTAAAATAAAGAAATCCTCATGTGCTTTCAAGAACGAAGTTTTAACTAAGGTACTTTATGATTCAAAAAGTGTTGCTTTTATGAAAATCAGTCAAGAGAGAGGTGATAGAAGAGGTCCATTAGTGAGCCCAGAAAACGAATTAGCTACTCATTATGAAATGAAACAAACAAGAGAATGACAACTAAACTTGAACATACCGAATTCGAGTTGAGTTGATCAAGCAAGTAGAAGCTCCTTTGATTGTCACTTCAAAGACGAATTACACACTCAATTCCACTCCTCTCTCTGGTGTTTACACTGAATTACAAATTATAAAATAAAAATACAACTTCTATACTATCTAACAAAGAGCCTAAATCCTTAAAGAATAAACAAAAATTATAATCCTAATTTTCTCTAATTTTTCAGTACAAAACCCAAGCTTTTATAGGCAAAAACCCAGAGGACAGGGAGTGAGGAGATAAGGGGAGCAAACGCTCCCCTTATCTCCACCAATAAGCCGCGGATCCGCGGCTTGGGCCGCGGATCCGCGGCCTGGATGTGACCAATTGGCCACATCCAGGTGGAGAGGTGGTTGGCGTGGACTTGGCCTCCCTTTTGTCTTGCTGGATTCACTGTTGCAACTCCCAGATTTGACGAAATGATCTTTGATTTGTTGGCTTCAACCGCTTGATTCAGGAAGATTCATTTTAACCGGTTTTCAACCTCTCTGATATGTCAAGATTTGCTCTGATTCCTTGATTTCGAATTTATTCTGAATTAAATCAGAATTTGATGGGCTTTTGGCTTGTTTCTCCTTCCTTTCTTTTAGCAATTGGGCCTACATTTAACAAAGAAGAAGAAGACTTATTAATAAGATTTATTAGCTAAAAAGTATGATAAGATGACAATGTATATGCATATATGTGACTGATCATACCCCCACACTTATCTTTTGCTCGCCCTCGAGCAAAATATCAGACTAATTCTAATCAATTATTAGACCACTTTCGCAGGTCACTCGATTGCACTGAGCATGTGCAACAAGCCGTTAAACCTTTAGTTACCCCTAGAGGATGAGTTTTGTCTCGTGAGGGTTTTCAGTGGATTGCAACCACAAAATCCATAAAAAATATTAGTATTTTCGAAAAACATTTTTAAAGGAGAAAAATTTGAAGTATATTTGTAAGGCTTTAAGTAATCTATAAGTTATAGGAATATCAAATTTTCATTCCGAAACTCAGTCTCTATTCAAAAACATGTCATCAATCAAAGTTAGGAGTCAAATTGTACTTCTCATCTAGTCTATTAATTTACCCTGAGTCGTATGCACCATCGTGACTTTGAAGTTGATTAAGGGTTCTTTAACATTAACTCCTATGCCTTATTTATACTTATTTTGGTAGAATTTATTCCTCAATTTCATTAGGCTTTCTAATCTACCCATGTAACGAGCCTTTAGTCGGTGACACCCAAACCGGACAGTTTTAGGGCACTAGGTGAGAAAACACCCCTAAGGACTTAAACACTCGAGCAGACAAGGCCACGAAACCAAGGTTTTTATTTATAAAATGTACCCCTTTTAGGCGTGAATACTTATGCTTCATGAGGCACAAATACCCAGCTTAATTAGAGGATTTAATATATTTTTTTTCAAACTTATCTAATTATCTTTTGCATAAATACCAAGGCTTGCTTAGGCCAAAGCACCTAGCTAATCAATAATTAGATTTGTTTATTATTATTATTTTTCATACATATATACTCTTTTTTTTATAAGGCATAAGAGTCTTTGTTTTTAAACCTAAGTGTGTAAATGTATTTAGTGTGCATATTTCATCATGGTAATATCAAGACTAAATTACTTTCACAAATTTTCTTTCTAACCTAAAATCAAACAAGTCATCTTATTTTGACCAAGTGTAAGAAATCCTAATTATGATTTTCCTATTCCTTAAAATTGACTTAATTTCTTACAAAAATATATCAAAATATTGTTCTTACCTTTCAAAAAGTTTTTATATATATATATATACAATTTTTTTTTTTAAGTTATATTAGTCATGTTAGAACCCTCCCCCACACTTATCTTATGCATTGTCCCCAATGTATGAAAGAAATGTATACATGCATGAAATGAAATGTAAAAGAGGTGCATATATTATACAAAAATATGTACAACATCAAGTTTCTCCCACACCTAGATCATTTTCGGTCTTATCCCTCTAGCACTCTTCCCGCCATTCCAATGGGTCCTCTTTATAGGGCATAGTGGGGAGGCCAATTTTTCTGTCATTTAAGCTCTCTTCCTCCCCAGTCTCAACTTATTTAGGTTTTTCTTCCTCATATTTCTATATTCATTATTCAAAAATTGATCACCACCACACTTCTCAGTTGGAATTTCCTCACTATGAATGCCTAGGAATTCTAACTCAGTTCCATATATCTCCTCAACGCTTAGGTCAACACTTCCCCTAGAGATGTGTAATTAACCAAAAGTTCCCTAGTTGGTTCATCCAAACACATGAGTTCTTCTTCGAAGAGATTTTCAAAGAGTATGTCAATAGGAGGTTCTTGAATTATATTCTCATGCGATACATTATTAGTTGGCTCATCGAAAGTGAAGATATTCAAATCAAATTTCCCCTTTTTAAAGGGTACTCTAACATTAGGATCTCTGACATATGCCTTCTCATCAAGATAATCGCATTCATTCTTAAATAATTCATTAAGAAACAGCGACTCATCTTCTATATCTTCACTCTCTTCATCACAATTATTTTCAACAAAGTTTACCTCAAAATGATCTCTTATCTTACGAGGTTGTTTTTCTAGGTTGAAGACATTGACTTCTCTAGTCATGTCCCCAAAAGTTAACCTTATGGACCCATTCCTACAATTGATGATGGCATTGGCAGTAGCAAGGAATGGTCGCCCTAGGATAACAGGAGTTTGAGCCCTATGATTGGAGGTTAGACACATGTTGTGTCTCTAGAACTATAAAATCAACAGGGTAAATAAACTCCCCAACCCGGATAAGGACATCATTAATCTCCCCTTTTGGAACTTTCACTGAACGGTCAGCCAGTTGGATAGTGACTCGAGTTGGACTAAGATCGCCCAACCCGAGTTGTTGATAAATTGAGAATGGAAGCAAATTGATACTTGCCGCAAAGTCAAGAAGTGCACGACTAATCTCGGCTTGTCCTATTGTGCAGGCAATGGTTGGACTACCTGGATCCTTGTACTTAACAGGGATCGGACCCGATAATAGCTCACTAATGTTAGGGCTAAGAAGACCTTTTTAGGTACATTAGTCTTTCTCTTCTTGATGCACATGTCCTTAAGAAACTTAGTATAAGATGGGACTTGTTGGATGGCATCAAGAAGTGGCACATTTATCTTCACTTGATTAAAGATCTCAATTATCTTATCCATGTGTGGATTTTGCTTGTTATTTTTTAGCCTATTAGGAAATGGTCCTATAGGCTGGTGCACATGACTGGTTGACTTATCTTTTTCAGATTCATCAAATTTAGGAGGAGTGGGATTAGATGAGGTGGATGCTGAAGTGTGATTGTGCTGACTAGGATTAGGTAGTGTTGACACTTGGTTATCAACTTTCTTTTCCGACCTCAATGTATGAACAACATTACATTGATTCAGTGATGGATCCTCAACAAAATGAGCTTGTTGCGAATTCCTAGGATTCATAATTGGTTGACTGGGCACGGTACCCTTTTGCCTCTCATTTTGTGGGTTGGCTAACTGGCTCATTTGACCCTCTAGCCTCTGTATTGTTTGCATGAGGGAATCTTGGTTCTTCATATACATTTCATGTTTCTCTCAAAATCAGTCATTCTCCTTTCGAGTTGAGGATTCTGGAAGGAAGATGGTGGAGCTTGGTTGGGAAAATTTTGTTGATAATTTGAAAATTTATTGGGAGAATTGTGAGGGTGATTGGAAAAGTTGGGTTGATGATTGGAAGAATTATTAGAATGATGAAAGTGGCTTGTATGTTTGACCGTGGGTGGTCATTATTTTGTTGGCTCC
The DNA here is from genome assembly GCA_038442645.1 of Agave tequilana. Taxonomy (NCBI): domain Eukaryota; kingdom Viridiplantae; phylum Streptophyta; class Magnoliopsida; order Asparagales; family Asparagaceae; genus Agave; species Agave tequilana. The sequence continues at coordinate 101,083 of JAVJIF010000910.1, forward strand.
ATGAGAAATTTGGGTGATTTCTCCAGCCAGGATTGTACGTTGGAGCGTAAGGATGATTGTTCGGCCTTGAAAAGGCCGCATTCATCGGTTCAGAAAAGTGTTGGTGAGCTTGAAATACAGGACACTCCTCAAACACATGATCATGGCCTGACAGTAAGTACAACCCGGAGTTGAAAATTGGTTCGGGCTGACTTGATTGACTGGACTTGGTTCCTTAATTTCTAAAGCTTCCAGTCTTCTCGCTAGGTTAGCTAACTTAACCTCGTTAGCTATGGATGATTCAATCAAATGGAGACCTCTTTTTGAAGAGAGAGTTTGGATTTTTAGAGCTTTCACTAGTAGGTTCCCATTGGATGGTCTTCAGCTAGATTCTCATATAAATCCATCCTTCATGCTCATCCTT
>JAVJIF010000911.1:0-128677 GCA_038442645.1 Agave tequilana
CTCTAACAAGCTAACATTACTTTATTTCATGCTTGCTCTTACTGGGGTTTGATGATTTAAGTGTAGCTTGTACTTGTTTGTTGAGTTGGGTTGTGAAGAGTTACATATGGGTCATGCTTTGTAAAGCTCTTGAACCAAGGACTAGTGATTGCCAAGGATACATGTGAGGCAACTATCACTAAGAGGTTAGTGTGTTGGTGGAGTCATTAGTAGTTAGTAGCCATGGGCTTCTTTATTTTTCACTTTATTTTAGACATAAAAACAAAACTACAAAAAATTATTCTTTCTATGTTTCCCACTTCTTTGTTTTCACCGTACTTCTCTTTTCATTCATTTCTTCTTCTTTTCATTCTTTAAAACTTTAAAGAATTTTAACAATAACGTGAATCAACCGTAAAGCTTCTATCGCCTCCTATCCTTATGGATTCGACTCGTTTTAGCCTCTATGCTATAACGGAAGTATCGAGGAAGCTAAAGTACACACACTTTAAATCTTCATTTCAAAACATACACTTTTTGTGCGCGGTTTTACTCCGATCAAATTTTGGCGCCATTGCCGGGGATGAGAACGGTTTGATTTCACAAGTTTGTTAACTTTTCTTCTTTATTTTTTGGTGTGCAGGTTATATTTTAGCATTGCAGAAGTCCATACTTGCTCAAGTGTGGTCGGGTAACTTCTTTACATTCTTATACTCTGTGCTAATTTTTGTTTATATTACTTGTACACTGTAAATAATTTTAAGAAGTAAAATACAGAAATGGATGCTTTAAAACGGTTTAGACATTTGCATCTAGGCACGTGTCAATTTTCATTCCAATATACTGTATTTATTCTTGTGTTGTTGTGATCTTGTAGGAGGTGTACATATTGCATTGCATATAGTATAGAGACAAACACTTCAGTGATTTACTCGCTTTTTTTGTGTTCATGCTTATCTATATTGCACACTTGCACAATATTAACTTAAGGGCAACACCCAATACAACATAAGGTGGGGAAGTTATTACCCTCCCTTAGCCAAAAATCACCTCCCCACTCACACAACCCAAGCCTAATAAAAATTGCTAGACGTTGGCCCTAGGGACATCTCGGACTCATTTAGGAGATTGACCTAAGGGAGAAGTTGTTAGAAGTTGACTCTTGTCAAATCGGTGTCTAAGGTTGGGGATTGAGAGGCGAAACCTTGAAGAACAGTGGTTTGGCATAATTAGGCCCGTTGCTCTGGCACGGATACCTCCCACTGATCTTGCCCCCTACCTGGCCGATTAACTCGTGGTCAGCGTCCGACAATATACCCCCCGTGGACAGTCTAACCAGTTAGGAGTCGTCTAGGTCTAAGTCAACCCTAGCATAGGCTTGTTTTCTTTTTCTTAGTTGTTTATTTGTTTGTTTGTTTTCTTCTTTTTGTAAATTGTGATATGAATTTTAACAACAATAATTTTTTCAATCCAAATGTGAATCCATATTTCACTCCGACCTCATTTGAGTCGGATAACAACCCGGCTATGTACAACATGAACCAACAATATATACCGAGTTGGGATTATCCGACTCAATACGACCCATATCTCCAATCCTATAACCAAGATTTTCAAAATAATTTCTACTCTTCACAGAGTTATGGGGATTCAACTCCCCCGAGTCAAACTTTCAACTGCCTTGTCCACAATTTTCACAAAGTTCATTCCCCAATTTTGATTCATATACTCCTTTTCCTGAACCACCAATTGAAGAAAAATCATCATTGGAAAGGAGTATAGAAGAGTCCTACAATAAATGCAAAATTGCTCAATTCACAATCCTTCTCATATCAAACTCCACATACTCCTTTTCTAGAGCATCCAATTGAAGAAGAATCTGAACTAGAAAAGCGTTTGGAAGTCTTTTGTGAAAGAATGCAAAACATGTTGGACTCATCATCTCAACCAAATTTTCAAGAGTCCTAATCATCTCTAGTCTCACCAATTCAAAATGAACAAACTTCAATACTGGACTTGAGTATGGGACCCTTGTGCGAGTCCGAGCAGCAACCGCAAAATCTGATGGACTCACAATTTCACCACAATTTCCAAAATCAACTTCCATACTCATCTTTTCAAGAAAAACCAATTACAAAAAATATGGAAGACATGATCAGACTCAACATTCTGTTACCTGTCTGTCAGTAGGTTAGACTCAATATGAGCGATTTGATCAATGAGAGCGAGGAAAATCTTTCTTGTCAACCTTTGACGATTCTTATATCCCTAACTCTACTGATTGGCCCAATGAATCATGTCATTTGGAAATCCAGCTTCAATTTCAGAACATACATTTGAACTTGACCAATCTCCAAGTTATGAAAGTCGCCTGGATATTTTGGCAAGTTATCCCTTTCCTGAAATTGAAATTGAACCTGAATGTGATCCCGAACCTCATGTTAGTAATTCCATTTCACTTTTTGGTTCAATAATGACCCCGTATCTTTACCAGATTTTTTCTCTATTCCGGAGTCAACATGGAATCCTGCACCAGTACACCGTGAAATGGAGTCACCAATCTCTTATGATCATACTTCATTAATGGGGACAGTGTGTGAATATCAATTATTTAATTTGGACCCTATTTTGAACCAATTTCTACTCTCATTGTTGACTCTCAACTTGATCTGAGTCAACTTCCCGAGTCGGTATCAGTTTTTGTTCCTGTTCCATTTGAGTCCAAATCAATCATCTCTCAAAATCACACTTCATTGTTGGACAAGAATATTGAAGAAAATGACTCAGTAATTATTTTTGAAAATTGAAAATTAGATGGGGATAAATTTTTAAATAAGACCATTCAATGCATCATTCTTTTCTGGGGTCATATTAGAGAGGTCCTTGGTGGATTTCTGGATGATCCACGATATCTTGATTGGGTAGCAACGGTTGGCTCAGTCAGACACCACCGGAACCACCACCATGAGGTAATATTCCTTCCCTCTCTATTTGTTTCACGTATATACACATTCACGATGCATTGAGGACAATGCGTGAGATAAGTGTGGGGGAGGGTTTACTAACGTAGTTAGCTTTATATTTTCTTTCTTTTACACTTCTTTTTAATCAATCAAAAAAAAACTTTTATATAAAATCTTCTTTTTCTTTACACAAACTTTTTGAAACAAGAGAAATAGTCTTTGATTTATTTTTCTTTTAGAAAATTAAGATTATCTTAGGAAAGAGGAAGACCTAAAATTATGAAGTTTTAAACCGAGTCAAAATACTAAATCTTGTCTAAATTATAGGATAAGAAAGTAAGATTGAAAAGATAATTTGATCTTGAATTTTTTTACTTTAGATTTATGCACTTCACACTTACACAATTTTTGTGATTGAAACAAAGACTGAAAATGCCATAAAACTATATTTACAAAAAATTATTATTATAAGAATAAAAACCACTTATTGAAGTTGGGTAATTATGCCTCAGGAAGCATGATTATTCACTCCTAAAACGGTGGACAAAAAAAATAAATAATCCCCTTTAGTTTTGTGGTCTTGTTTACTCGAGTCCTTAAGTCCGAGGGATGTTTCTCATCTGGTGCCCTAAGACCATCTGGTTTGGGAGTCACCGGCTAAAGGCTCACTATCCGGGTAAATAAGAAAGCCTAAGAAAACTAAGGAAAAAAAAGAAAAAAAATAAAAAAATAAAAAAAATAATAATAAATATATATAATATAAATAAATGGCATGAAAGTTAGAGTCGATATCCCAAAAACCTTCACTGTTCACAAAGTGCATATTTCTAAGAGTTTTATGAAAGATCAAAGAGTCAATTCACTTTTAAATCTTACCTTTAATTTATATCAAGATTTTTTGCATTTTGACTTAGTTTAAGAAAGAATAATTCTAGTTAACCTCTAACCTTGGATCACTTATATTTTCACAAAAATACTTCAACACTTTTCTCTATTTCAAAATACATTTTCAAAAAATACTAACATTTGATTTCTTTCTTTATGGATTTTTTGGGTGTAATCCGCTGAAAAACTCTCAGGAGACAAAACTCCTCCTCTAAGGGAAACTTAGAGGTTTAACGGCTTGTTGCACATGCTCAGTGCAATCGCGTCACCTGTGAAAGTGGTGTAATAATTTTTTTAGTTTTTGTTTTGCTCGGGACGAGCAAAAGATACGTGTGGGGTGTGATAGTCTCTAATTTTGCATAATTTTCATCACAATCTCACATTTATTTGATAATAAATTCTGCTAATAATACCTTGCTTGCTTGATCCTAGGTTAATATTGACCTAGAGAGCTGATTCTGTCAAACCAGGGGCGCCAAACCAGAAACCGAGAGCGTTAGCCGACAGGGGGACAACCGCGCAGCACGCAGCAGGCGGCGCCGCGCGCACCGCCAAGGAAAGCCGCGGAAACGCGGCTTTTGCCGCGTTTTGTGGCCATACGGCGGCGCCGCGCGCGCCGTTTTGGGTCACTTCTTGTCCCCTGGCCCCCTTGTTCCCTGATGCTTATAAATACCCCCTGGGGTTTTTGAGCAGGAGGATATGCAGAGTTAGGAGTAGTTTTGATTTTCATATTGTAGTTAGTTTAGGTTAGGTTAGTTTTTCTTCTTCTCCCTCTTTGTATTTTTCATTTTGTAGATCTTGTAATAGGGAGAGAGAGTGATTCATGCTTGGAATGCAAGAGTGCTTGTAATAGAAGGTGACAATCTATGAAAGGTGTTCTCTTTACCTCTCTATGTTTTCTTCTCTCTAATCTCTTTTACATGTGTAGCTAGTCTTTTCTCTCATGGCAACTAACTACTAACCACCAACTTGCTAACTTCTTTTATGATAATCCATGAATCTAATAGCTTCATTTTGCCTTGCCCTTGCAAGAGCCATTGATGGCTCATGATGATGGATCCAACTCTAACTTCTTAACTCTCTAACAAACTAACATTACTTTATTTCATGCTTGCTCTTATTGGGGTTTGATGATTTAAGTGTTGCTTGCACTTGTTTGTTGAGTTGGGTTGTGAAGAGTTAGATATGGGTCATGCTTTGCTTTGTAAAGCTCTTGAACCAAGGACTAGTGATTGCCAAGGATACATGTGAGGCAACTATCACTAAGAGGTTAGCGTGTTGGTGGAGTCATTAGTAGTTAGTAGCCATGGGTTTTCTTTATTTTTCACTTTATTTTAGACATAAAAACAAAACTATAAAAATCATTCTTTTCTATGTTCCCACTTCTTTGTTTTCCCCGTACTTCTCTTTCATTCTTTCTTTTCTTTCTTTTCATTCTTTAAAACTTTGAAGAATTTTTAACAATCACGTGAATCAACCGGTAAAGCTTCTATCGCCTCCCATCCTTGTGGATTCGACTCATTTTAGCCTCTATGCTATAACGGAAGTATCGAGGAAGCCAAAGCACACACACTTTAAATCTTCATTTCAAAACATACACTTTTTGTGCGCGGTTTTACTCTGATCACCCAGCAACCCGCACCATCGTGACCCCCTACCATTAATTGACTATATGACAGTCATGGGGGCTCGCTGTACCGAACAGGATAGGGGCTCAAAACCAGTACGACATTTCATAATATACATTGCGTTGGACGCTGGATCAAATGCAATATCTTAGGGCTTAACCACACGACCTCCTTTAATAGGCCTGTGCTGTAAATCATTCACGATCTCATGACGAGGTATTTTCATTAACACGACTATTTTTCACAGTATCATCACAAACTCCACACGCACACGCGGTGCCAAATACTCGCATCTAATTTTGATCACTCGTTTGTGTCAGAACTTCTTACCAGATGCGGTCTTTGACTCGTACAATAGGGCATTTGTTGCACCAGAAAGGGTAACAAGTGCTTACAATAGTTGCCTTCATACAATCTGGAACCCTAGTGTCCAACCTGAAGATGCCCCGCCGAATCCTCTCGGAGGAACTTTTGGAGGAAATTATCCGGTCTTTTGGCTGCAGGACCCACCCAACTGATTCACGAGCCTTCATGTCTACCATTTGGCGTGGCATGAAGAAGATATTTAAGGGCCAGGTTAGACTACAAAAGCAGGTAGAGGAGAAGACATCTCGCTTAGACCACCTCGAGGAGGGTCTACGGCGTTCGTAGTCTGTCGGACCTAGCACCACTGCTGGTCCGAGCCGAAGGAGGGGGTGACATCTTTTTCTTTATCTATTTCATGCATATATTTTACTTGCATATATTGGGGACAATGCATGAGATTGGTAGGGGGATAGATACTAACATAGAATTTTTTTAGTTTCTTGGAATTTTTTTAGCTTTTTTAGGATTTTCTTAGATTTTTAGATTTTTTATTTTTAGGATTTTTCTAGATTTTCTAGGATTTTCTTTTAGATTTTTTCTTTTTTCTTTTCTTTTATATAAAAAAAAAGAGAATAATAAAAAATAAAAAAAAATTTCTGTGATCCATTTTTGAAAAGAATTAACTTGATCTTTGGAATTAAGGAAATTCTAAACTAAGATTTCTTAATATAAGTCAAAATAAGAAGAATTGTTGGATCTTTAGGTTAAGAAAGAAAGAATAGAAAGATAGTTAGACTTTGAATTTTTCCTAAGCACTATATACATTTACATGTTAAGGGATTAATCAAGGACTTAGTAACTTTGTTCATATATATATATATAAAAATATATAAAAAAAGTAGAGAAAAGATAAAAGAAATATATAGATAAATGAATAAAAACTTGATCAATCATTAAGCTGGTTAGTTGTGCTTTAGGAAGCATAACCAGTCACGCCTAAAGGTGGTTGAGTCCTTAGCATCCGTGGCCTAGTTTACTCGAGTCTTTGAACCTTAAGGATGTATTCTCATCTGGTGCCCTAAGACTATCTGGTCTAGGAGTCATCGATGAAAGGCTCGCTACAAAGGTAAATTAGAAAGCCTAATGAAGCTAAGGGAATTAATAAATGTATATATATATAAATAAATAAAAATAAAAATATATATATAAAATATATATATAAAATAAATGTACCATAGTCTAAGAACAATCCCTCATACATATAGATGTATATATGTTAGGCTTGATACAAAATCTAGTTCTCTCTCTATTTGAAAACTTAATCTAAGTTGAAAACGAAACTTCGAATGGAGGCTTATAAAAAGGAAGGAAAAGTTTAAGGTAACCTGAAACCAAAAAATCACCGAAATTCTTGAAAAAATGGATCATAAACTTTCTTTCTTTCTTTTTTTTTTTTCACTAACATTTCTTTCACTTTAAATTTGCGGGTGCAATCCACTGAAAACCCTCAGGAGACAACACTCCTCCTCCAGGGTAACCTAGAGGTTTAATGGCTGTTGCACGAGCTTAGTGCAGTCGTGTCACCTACGAAAGTGGTGTAATAATTTAGTTAGAGTTTTTCTCTTTTTTTTTGCTTATTTTGCTCGGGGACTAGCAAAAGCTAGGTATGGGGGTGTGATTGGAGTTCATTTTTGCATCATTTTACACCACCTCCCTATGCTTTATGTTAATAAAAATGGGATTTTTATTGCTTTTCTCTCTTACTTTTCAGGTCCATTAGTTAATGGAGAAGACAACCCAAATCTTGGGATTTTGAGAAATTAAAGGTATTTTTAGGAGCCCACAACCATGAAGCCTATTTCTGGAATGATCCAAGGCATATTCCCTAACTTTCAGAAGCTCCAGCTGGGCACACGCAGCGTAACGATTTGTCAGAGAAATCGTTGTCACAACGGCCAAGATGCTGCTGCGGAAACGCGGCACTGACCGCGGATCCGCAGCACTTCCTTCGTCGTTGATCAAGAGATTGATCCTACGGCTGTGGTGGGATGTTATCTTCTCCTGAAGGCTATAAATAGACCCCTAGGGCCTCTATAAAGAGAGAGAGAGAGAGAGGAGAGAAAAGCATTTTATTTAGGGAATTATTAGGATTTCTTTAAGCTCTCTTTAGTTTTCTTATGTAATTTTCATTTTCTTCTTCTAGATCCAGAAAAGAGAGAGTGAGGGTGAGAGATCTCTGTAATTGAAGAAGTGACAACTCAATAAAAAGGCTCAAGCTTTCTTCCTCAAGTTTTTCTTGTTCTATTGAATTTACTTTAAGTTCTTACTTTCTTGCATTTGCTTTCTACCATGTATTCTTGCTTGTTCTTCTTTTTTATGGCTAACTAACTCACTAACATGACTGACTTCTAACACTACTAAGTACTAACCCTTCGGTGATTTCTAACTCATATGAATTGTTGGATATTTTATTTCTAAGTCTTGTAATTAACAAGTTTTATTTCCAATAATGATGAGTAATGTTTCAATTCTAGTGAATGCTTGTATCACCTCCATATGATTCATGTGTACCTCATTTAGAGCCTTATCTCTTGAACAAGTGCCTTGATGGAACATGAAGATGAATCACTTTAGTATGCTGACTTCTAATGTACAAGTTTCTTATTTCATGCTGGCTTGTTATAGCTTTGATGGGACTAATGAATATTACATTCTTGTTTAGCATACCTAAGTGTGAATACCTATGTCCATTATTGAGAATCTATTGAGAGCCGATGATCCAAGAAGGCCACCTAGCCAAGCTTATATGAGAACACAACCTCAATTTGGGACAACATTTGTTTGACAAAGCAAAATGTACTATTGCCAATGAATTTACATGAGGCATGAATCACCCAACGAGCTTAGTAAGTTAGTAGTGTAGAATATTAGTTAGTCATGGCTTTCTCTTAATTGAATTCAAAACTCCTTTTAAAAACTCTCATTTTCCAAAATCACCAATTTTCTATACCATCTTTCATTCCGTTTTCCATTTCGTTTTCTTTTTCTAACAAAACTCTACAAAATTCTTTACTCTCTTTCTACCTTTTTTTGTTTTTCCATTTTTAAACAAAGAAAAACTTTCATTTTTCTCTCAAAAACTTTAACATAAAAGCCGTGAACGCTTCCATCGCCAGTCCTCCCTGTGGATACGACCTGGTATAGCTCGTTCTACGAACGGTGATTCGAAGGAGTAAAGTAAATCTTCATATATATTCAGAGTTTATCATCAACACACGGACATGAACGGTTTACTCTAAACTCTTGCCCAATTTAATTCCTCCTTTCGAACATCTACCAAGCTCAAATGTATCCTGAAAACATGAATGCAGCATATGCCAGACTGATTGAAGTTAAACCTGCACACAAAATAAATAATTTCAGATTTAGAAATAAAGATGTGCAAGTGCTCAATTCTTACCGCTATAGCAAGTGGCTATGCGGGTCATGATACACAAGGAGGGTTTGCAATAGAAGCGTTCAAAGTTTTGTATTGAAATCTTAATGAAATAAAACGAAAGTTCTTCTTTGTTTTTAAGAAATAAAAATGTAAAACGAGTTATGTTAAAGTTAGAAAGAAAACGGAGAGATGAAGAAGGTGGAGAGAAATGGAGAATGACTATTTACAAAGAAAAGGGAAAGAAAGCGACTATGTAAAAATGAGTTAGAAAAGAATGATTTGGAAGAGGTGTGATCTATACTAAAGAAATAAAAGAAAAGAAAGAAAGAAGAGTGAAGAAATACTTACCTAGTTTGATTGATGACTTACCTGGAAACCTTGCATGTTCTACCTTGCTTTGGAGGCGTTCAACGCATAGATCATAAGATCGAGCTCAGTCCCTGTTCGTATTATATCATCAAGCCTTGCAAGAATGAAGTGATACGGATCTTGAGGAGGAGAACGTCTTCATGAAGTATCGTTGGCACTCACAAAGGCTTTTTTATACTTATACTTCTGGATTCACTTGCAAGCTCATAAAAACAAAGGAGGTAAAGTAGAAAGAGGAAGAAGGAAACAAAAGAAAATACGAACATAAAAAGAAGCTTTTACATTTATTACTTGCAGAAATAATGGAAGAAAGGAGGAGGGTACATCGGTGTCACTCTCAACATCAGCCTCTCTCTCTTACTTACATGAATCTTCATCTAACATTTAATTACATACAAATTACATAAAAAGAAAAGAAAAACTTAAACTACAAAGAATGAAAACAAGGCTAAATCCTATCTCTGCATGGTCGTCCTATTTTCAGTGCAAATACTGGCCTTTTATAGGCAAAACCCCAATGTGCAGGATCCCGGAGAGATCTGGGGAGCAAACGCTCCCCCTAACTCCCCAACCAAGCCACGGAAACGCGGCTTTGGCCGCGTTTCTGCGTCCAGGGTGTGGCCAGGTGGTCACACCCTGTTGGTGGGTCGCCCTGGTTTTGCCTTCTGAGTTTATCTGTAGTTGGATTTTCAGTTTGAGTCTGGGAGTGTGACGAAATGGCCTTTGATTCTTGGCTTTAACCGATCGATTCTGAGAGGATTCTTCTCAACGATTTTCAACCTCTTGATTTTGCCCTGATTCAGTGAGCTCTAATTAATTCTGATTTAACTCAGAATTTTGGTGGGCTTTTGGGCTCATTTCTCTTCATTTCCTTAAGGAATGGGCCTGCAAATAAATTAAGTATTTAATTAGAACAATGCAGATTTTATTCTATAATAAGTATGAAAATATGATATTAAATATGCAACACTAGTGACCAATCACACCCCCATACCTATCTTTTGCTCGTTCTCGAGCAAAACAACTAAACTATACTAAGGATTATTAGACCACTTTCGCAGGTCACGCGATTGCACTGAGCATGTGCAACAAGCCGTTAAACCTCTAGGTTTCCCTAGAGGACGAGTTTTGTCTCGTGAGGGTTTTCAGCGGATTACACCCACAAAATCCATAAAGAAAGGAAAACAAAGAGTTAGTATTTTCGAAAAGCATTTTGAAAGAGAAAAATATTTGAAATATAATTGTAAGATTTAAGCAATCTATAAGTTATAGGAAAACTAAATTTTATTCTAAACTTAGTCTCTATTCAAAAATTTGTTATCAATCAAAGTAAGGAGTCAAATTGTACTTCTCATCTAGTCTATTACTTTACCCTAAGTCATATGCACCTTGTGATTGTGAAAATTTTGACTAAGGGTTCATTAACTCTAACTCTTATGCCTTATTTATTTCTATATATATATATATATATTTTGATGGTATTATTCCTTAGTTCTATTAGGCTTTCTAATCTACCCATGTAACGAGCCTTTAATCGATGACTCCCAAACCAAATGGTCTTAGGCCACCGGGTGAGAAAACACCCCAAGGACTTCAGGACTCGAGCAAACAAGGCCACAAAACTAAGGATTTTATTATATGAACCCCTTTTAGGCGTGAATACTTATGCTTTATTAGGCACAAATACCCAGCTTAATCAGACGATTTTTATATATATATTTTTCTTTTCAAACTTATCTAATCATCTTTCGCATAAATACTAAGGCTTGCTTAGGCCAAAGCACCTAGCTAATCAATAATTAGATTTGTTTATCTCTTTTTTTTTTTCAAACTTATCTAATCATCTTTCGCATAAATACTAAGGCTTGCTTAGGACAAAGCACCTAGCTAATCAATAATTAGATTTTTTTATTTTCTTTTTTTTTATAAGGCATAAGAATCTTTGTTTTTGAACCCTAAGTGTGTAAGTGTATGAAGTGTGCATATTTCATCAAGGTAAAGATCAAGACTAAATTACTTTGACAAATTTTCTTCCTAACCCTAAAAATCAAACAAATAATCTTATTTTGACTAAGTATAAGTAATCCTAATTTGGATTTTCCTATTCCTTAAAATTAACTTAGTTTCTTACAAAAAATATGTCAAAATATTGTTTCTATTTTCAAAGAGTTTTTTAAAAGCAAAGAAAATGTTAATGTTTTTTTTATAAAAAGAAAAAACTAAGTTATGTTAGACCCTCCCCCACACCTATCTCATGCATTGTCCTCAATGTGTGAATTAATGCATAGATGCATGAAAAAGAAGAAAGGGAAGGAAAATGTTACCTTAAGGTGGTGGTTCCGGTGGTGGTCTGATTGGTGTACGAAATGCGGCCCAATCGACTTTTCGTTGGGTTCGGAGGAACCCACCAGAAATATCACTAATATAACCCACTAAAATGATGAATCCATAAAGGATTTTTATTAAATATGTGACCCCATCTAATTTCCAAATTCCATAATTGATTTCGGAGTCAAATTTGTCAACCACCTCGTCCCAGAATGGAGTGTGAAAAGATAGAATGATTGACTTGAACTCAGGAAGTACAGGAACTAATACGACTAAGGAAGGTGACTTAAGTCAAGTAAAGGTTCAGGAGTCGAAATAGGTTCAGGAATTGGGTCCAAGTCAAGAAGTTGAAACTCAAGTCCACATTTATTTTCCAACAATGGAATGTGCTTAATATTGGTGATTCAAGTTCAGGAATGATAGTGGGGGAATCAAAACTGACTCTAAAATATTACTCAAGTTTGGTAACAAAACAGGAGTCAATATTGATTCAGAAAGTTGAACTAGATCACAGATTTGAGAATCTAGGTCACATATCTCATTGAGTTCAATATCAAAAAAAATGAGAACTTGCCAATTTGTCAATCGGATTTTCAAAAGTGTAAAATTGGTCAAGTTCAATATAATCATCAAAAATAGGTGATTTAATTTCATGATGAATTGGCACAGGATCCAATGTTGACTCGTGGAAAAGATTAAAATCAGGTAAAGATACCGGAGTCATTATTGAATCAGGAAGTAAAATTGAATCACTAAGTTGAAGTTCATGATCATATTCATTTTCAAGTTCGATTTCAGGCAAGGGATAACTTGCCAAACTATCAATATTATTTGGAGTTTGGGCAAGTTCAAATGACTGTTCTGAAATGGAACCTTGATTTCCAAAACTACATGACTCTTCGGCTCTAACAGAATGGTTAGTGACATCAGAACTGGTCAAACGGTGAGAACGTAGAGATTGGACCATCATATCTATGTCACGATTACGAGCGTTTTGAGCATGAGTCATGGCTTCAAGCATCTTTTCATAGTTGATAAGTTCATTGTTTTGATGAAAAGATGAAGTGTTGTCTTGGAATTGGTGGTGAAATTATGAGTCCATCAGATTTGGGATTTGTTTTGGACTCACGCATACTCATTTCCAAAATTGATAGTTTTCTATTTTGGACTAGTGGAACTGAGTATGAATCTTGGGAATATTGTGGACAAGGTGGAGAAGGAGGACAAGTTGGTTGAAAATTGGACTCGGGGGAGGTGAATCCCCACTGACTCTGTGAAGAGTTGAAATCATTATGGAAATTATAGTTATTAGATTGGGGGTATGGGTTATATTGATTCGGATAAGACCAAGCCGGCACACTAGGTTGGTTAAAGTTATGATATGACGAGTTGGTAATATCCGAAAATGAAGTCGGTGTGTAATATGGATTATTATTGAAGTTGGAAAAATTATTATTATAAGCCATATCACACAATAGAATACAAACAAAAAGAAAGAAAAAACAAACAAATAAGCAAACAAATAAAAGGACAAAATTCTAACTAAGTTAAGGTAGACCTATGACCTAGACGACTCCTAACTTATTAGACTGTCCACGGGAAGTTTAATGCAGACTTTGACCACAAGCTAATCAGCCAGGTCAGGGCAAGGTTGGTGGGAGGTTTTCCGTCAAAGACGTTCCTTAATTAAATAACCACCAACCTTCGGGCTTTCAGCCCTTAATCCCTTTCCTAGACACTGATTTGGCAGGAGTCAAATTCCAACACCGTTCCCCCTTAGGATAATCTCCTAATTGAGTCCGAGATGTCCCTAGGGCCAACATCTACTCATTTTTCGTTAGGCTTGGGTTAGTGAGTGCTTGGAATCTGATTTTGGGCCAAGGAAGGGTGATTAAATCCCCACCTTATCTTGTTATGGGTCAGTGCCCTTAAGATAAGTTTGTGCAAGTGTACAAGATATGTAAATAAGATTCACTCAAAGCAATGAAAATCAACCAAGAGATGAGTCCTATTCTACATGCAATGCGAACGTACCTTTCTCTAGCACTCTTCAACAGTAAAAATAATTGAATTGAAAAGACACGTGCCTAAAATGCAAACGTCTAATCAATTTTTTTATCTTTTTCAACAAGTATTTTACTGTTGGTTATTAGCAGGCTTTTGGTGATGGCATATAAGAAAAAACAAATTGCAGAAAACTAGAATTTTGCAAGTCAAGCAGCCCTGCAAAAACAACGTTAGTAGTCAACTCCTTTTTGCCGCGGATCCGCGGCTTTGGCCGAGAAAACGCGGCAAATCAGAGGGCACTTGGTCTCTGCTTTCTAGAGCAGAGGCCCAATACCACTTATATGTTACTGCAATCTTAATTTCCTGCTTTTCTTACCCTATAACCTGCAACAGAGACGAAAGTTTGTTTTAGCTCTAAAAAAATTTTCAATAAAAATCAGATTTCAATAAAAACGTTACCCTCCCCAGCAACTGCGCCAAAATTTGATTGAGGCAAAACCTGCACACAAAATAAAGAATTTCAGATTTAGAAATAAAGATGTGCAAGTGCTCAATTCTTACCGCTATAGCAAGTGGCTATGCGGGTCGTGATCCACAAGGAGGGTTTGTGATAGAAGCGTTCAAAGTTTTGTATTGAAATCTTAATGAAGATAAAATGAAAGTTCTTCTTTGTTTTTAAGAAATAAAAATGAAAAACGAGTTATGTTAAAGTTAGAAAGAAAACGGAGAGATGAAGAAGGTGGAGAGAAATGGAGAATGACTATTTACAAAGAAAGGGGAAAGAAAGCGAATATGTACAAATGAGTTGGAAAAGAATGATTTGGAAGAGGTGGTGATCTATACTAAAGAAATAAAAGAAAAGAAAGAAAGAAGAGTGAAGAAATACTTACTTAGTTTGATTGATGACTTACCTGGAAACCTTGCATGTTCTACCTTGCTTTGGAGGCGTTCAACGCATAGATCATAAGATCGAGCTCAGTCCCTGTTCGCATTATATCATCAAGCCTTGCAAGAATGAAGTGATACGGATCTTGAGGAGGAGAACGTCTTCATGATGCATCGTTAGCACTCACAAAGGCTTTTGTATACTTATACTTCTGGATTCACTTGCAAGCTCATTAAAAACAAAGGAGGTAAAGTAGAAAGAGGAAGAAGAAACAAAAGAAAATACGAACATAAAAAGAAGCTTTTACCTTTATTACTTGCAGAAACAATGGAAGAAAGGAGGAGGGTACATCAGTGTCACTCTCAACATCAGCCTCTCTCTCTTACTTACATGAATCTTCATCTAACATTTAATTACATACAAATTACATAAAAAGAAAGAAAAACCTAAACTACAAAGAATGAAAACTAGGCTAAATCCTATCTCTGCATGGTCGTCCTATTTTCAGTGCAAATACTGGCCTTTTATAGGCAAAACCCCAATGTGCAGGATCCCGGGGAGATCGGGGGAGCAAACGCTCCCCCTAACTCCCCAACCAAGCCGCGGAAACGCGGCTTTGGCCTCGTTTCCGCGGCCAGGTTTTGCCTTCTGAGTTTATCTGTAGTTGGATTTTCAATTTGAGTCCGGGAGTGTGACGAAATGGCCTTTGATTCTTGGCTTTAACCAATCGATTCTGAGAGGATTCTTCTCAACCAGTTTTCAGCCTCTTGATTTTTCCCTGATTCAGTGAGCTCGAATTAATTCTGATTTAACTCAGAATTTTGGTGGGCTTTTGGGCTCATTTCTCTTCATTTCCTTAAGGAATGGGCCTGCAAATAAATTAAGCATTTAATTAGAACAATGCAGATTTTATTCTATAATAAGTATGGAAATATGATATAAATATGCAACATTAGCGACCAATCACAGACCCAGCTACAATCTATACTCCAAAACATACAACTCGGGATGGAGAAACCATCCAAATTTCTCATGGAGTCAGTCTGGTCATGAGCAACCAAGGCAACAATTCCAACACCAATACCCTGCTCAGTCTCATCAACCCAGTTTCTACCAGAGTCAGCCGAATTTTTAATCCAATTACCAACATAACTTCCAGCCCACGTACCAGCAACAATAACAAATCATCCAGATAAAAAATTGTCAGATTTGGAAAGAATGATTGAAACTTTATCCAAAATTCAGGCCTTAATGATGAACAACCACCACCAAGCTATCAATAGGTTAGAGGTTCAAATAGGTCAGCCGGCTAACTCATTAAATGAAAGACAAAAGGGAACACTGCCAAGTCAGCCATTGCCTAATTCTAAGAACCCCTTTCCTATTTATAAAGCTGAAGACATAGGTCCAAGACAATGCAATACTGTTCATATCTTAAGATTTAGAAAAAAAATTGACAATCAAGTTTCTAGTCATCCTGTTCTGAATAAATCTGTGTCAAATCCTCTTGTAATTATACCACTAACTCAAAATGATCCATCTTCAAGTTCATAACCGCTAACCTCCAAGTCTAATAATAAAGACAAAACAAACGAGCAACCTTACAAACCTACTGTACCATTCCCTAATAGGCTAGCAAATGACAAGACTAATGCTCAAATGGAGAAGATTAGGGAAATGTTCAATCATGTTCAAATCAATGTACCCCTTCTTGATGCCATACAGCAAGTCCCTTCATATGAAAATTTTTGAAAGATATGTGCACCAAGAAAAGAAAAACAAATGTCCTAAAGAAGGTCTTCCTTGCATCAAACATAAGTGAGTTGCTCTGGGCCCATTCCTGTGAAATACAAAGACCCCGAGAGTCCAATCATTTCTTGTATCAGAGGACAGACCATAATAAATAGGGCATTACTTAATCTAGGAGCCAACGTCAATCTACTTCCCTTTCTTTGTATCAGCAACTCGGGCTGGGCGACCTCCGTCCAACTAGAGTTACTATATAATTGGCTGGTCGATCTGTAAAGATTCCTAAGGGGGAGATTAAAGATGTTCTCATATGGGTGGGGGAATTCATTTACCCTATAGATTTCATCATTCTAGAGACACAACCCATACACAATCTGAAAGCACAGACCCCTGTCATTCTAGGACGACCCTTCCTAGCCACCGCAATTGCAATAATAAACTGTAGGAACGGGTTGATGCGTCTGACTTTTGAAGATTTGACGAGAGAGGTAAATGTTTTCCACCAGGGAAAACAACCTCGAGACTTGGATGATCAGTCGTTTGAAGTGAACTTAATTGAAGGATTAACAAGTGAACACGACAAGGAGATTAAATATGAGTCTAACTGAGAATTCGAATTGGAGATTAAATAAGAGTGTTATATCCTTTTGTCACGAACATGCATGCGGTGGACACTTTGGTCCCCGCAAGACTGCTGAAAAAGTGCTACAAAGTGGGTTTTATTGGCCCACTTTGTTCAAGAATGCTTATGAATTTTGCAAGACGTGCCCTAGATGCCAAATGGTAGGAAAGATTTCAAACCGAAATATAATGCCCCTCAACCCAATTCTAGAAATAGAACTCTTTGATGTTTGGGGCATCGACTTTATGGGTCCATTTCTTAATTCATTTGGGAACCAATACATATTGGTTACTGTGGATTATGTGTCCAAGTGGGTAGAAGCCATTCCTTGTAAAACTAATGATAACAAAGTTGTCATAAAGTTTTTGAAAGAGAACATTTTTTCACGTTTCGGAACCCCTCGTGCTATCATCAGTGATAATGGCACTCACTTTTGTAATAGATCTTTTGATGCTCTTATGCGAAAGTATGCCATAACTCACAAGTTGTCTATACCTTATCATCCTCAAACCAGTGGGCAAGTTGAGGTTTCCAATAGACAAGTCAAGCTTATCTTGGAGAAAACTGTGAACCAAAACCGAAAAGATTGGTCCATCAAACTTGTAGATGCTCTATGGGCCTACAGGATCACTTTCAAGACGATTCTAGGAATGTCTCCTTATAGGTTAGTCTATGGCAAACCATGTCACTTGCTCGTTGAGTTAGAGCACCGAGCCTTATGGACAATCAAGCAGCTGAATTTCGACTTGACTAAGGCCGGTGACCTTCAGAAATTACAAATTTCCGAATTGAAGGAATTGAGAAATGAGGCCTATGAAAATGCTAGGATCACTAAAGATAGAGTCAAGATTTTCCATGACAAGCACATCATAAGAAAAACCTTTGTCCCTGGACAAAAAGTCTTACTCTATAATTCTAGGCTTCATCTTTTTCCAGGAAAATTGAAATCAAGATGGACTGGGCCATTCGTTGTAAAAACTGTGTTTCCACACGGTGCAGTTGAGATCAGTGACACCAAGAATGGAAATGACTTTAAGGTAAATGGTCAATGCCTTAAACCTTTCTTGGAATCGGTGCCGGTAAATGAAACGGCAATGGTCTCTTTTGACCTAGTGTATCGGTAACTTTCCTCCTTTCCATTTTATTTCATACATTTTTACATTTCTTTCATACATTGGGGATAATGCATGAGATAAGTATGGGGGAGGGTTCTAACATGACTGATATAAAAAAAAGAAAAAAAAATATATATATATAAGAAAAAAAACTTTTTGAAAGGGGTAGAACAATATTTTGATATATTTTTTGTAAGAAATTAAGTCAATTTTAAGGAATAGGAGAATCATAATTAGGATTTCTTACACTTGGTCAAAATAAGATAACTTGTTTGATTTTTAGGGTCAGGAAGAAAATTTGTGAAACTAATTTAGTCTTGATATTTACCTTGATGACATATACACACTAAATACACTTACACACTTAGGGTTTAAAAACAGAGACTCTTATGCCTTATAAAAAATATATTATGAAAAAAGAAAAAAAACAAGTCTAATTATTGATTAGCTAGGTGCTTTGGCCTAAGCAAGACTTAGTATTTATGCAAAAGATAATTAGATAAGTTTGAAAAAAATGTGTATATAAATCCTCTGATTAAGCTGGGTATTTATGCCTCATGAAGCATAAGTATTCACGCCTAAAATGGGTACATGTTATAAATAAAACCTTGGTTTCGTGGCCTTATCTGCTCGAGTGTTTAAGTCCTTAGGGGTGTTTTCTCACCTGGTGCCCTAACACTGTTCGGTTTGGGTGTCACCGACTGAAGGCTCGTTACATGGGCAGATTAGAAAGCCTAATGAAATTGAGGAATAAATTCCATCAAAAATAAATAAGGCATAGGAGTTAATGTTAAAGAACCCTTAGTTAACTTCACAGTCACGATGGTGCATACGACTCAGGGTAAATTAATAGACTAGATGAGAAAAACAATTTGACTCCTTACTTTGATTAATGACATGTTGTTGAATAGAGACTTAGTTTAGGAATGAAAAATTTGATATTCCTATAACTTATAGATTACTTAAACTCTCACAAATATACTTCAAATATTTTCTCCTTTAAAAAAATGCTTTTTGAAAATACTAACCTTTTTCTCTTTCTTCATGGATTTTGTGGGTGCAATCCACTGAAAACCCTCACGAGACAAAACTCGTCCTCCAGGGGTAACCTAGAGGTTTAACGGCTTGTTGCACATGCTCAGTGCAATCGAGTGACCTGTGAAAGTGGTCTAATAATTAATTAGAATTAGTCTGATGTTTTGCTTGAGGGCGAGCAAAAGATAAGTGTGGGGGTGTGATTGTCACATATATTACATTTACATTGTCACCTTACCATACTTTTTAGCTAATAAATCCTATTAATAAGTCTTCTTTTTCTTTGTTAAATATAGGCCCAAGTGCTAAAAGAAAGAAAAGAGAAACAAGCCCAAAAGCCCACCAAATTCTGATTTAATTCAGAATAAATTCGAAATGAAGGAATCAGGGCAAAATCTTGGCATATCAAGAGGTTGAGAAGAATCCTCCCTGAATCAAGCCGTTGAAGCCACACAATCAAAGGCTGTTTCGTCAACGTTTGGAGCAGAAACAAGAAAACCAGCAGAAGATACGGGCAAATCACCAAACTAGGAGATCCCCTTTTGGGTGTGGCCACCTGGCCACACCAGGGCCGTGGAAACGCGGCCCTAGCCGCGGCTTGTTGGATGTTGTTGGGGGAGCGTTTGCTTCCCCAATCTTCTCGGGATTCTCCCCTTTTGGTTTTTCCCTATAAATACTGGTTTCAGCAAAGGAAAATGGAGCGAAGATTAGGATTAGAATTTGTGTTTATTTTCTAAGGATTTAGGTTCTTTGTTAGCTAGCACAAAAGTTATAATCTTGTTTTTTAATTTGTAGTCCAGTATCAAAACTTGTGAGAGAGAGGAATTAAGTGCTTGTACTTGAAGATTGAAGTGACATTAATACAAGAGTCGAGCCGCGTTTTCTTCCACTTGTAATACGGTATGGTTTGCATTATTTCTATGCTTTCTTCGTTTTCCATGGGCAACTAAAACAGTTTTCTGGGCTCGCATTGTAACTTTCTCTTGTTCGTCTTCTCTTCTGTTTTTAAAAGGAAAAGACCCAATGAATCATTTGTATGTATTCCTTACTTAAAGCCTTTCTTTTTGAAAGTGTTCTTGAAGGCACATGAGGATGGGTTTGGATTATTAAACTCTCACTTCTTTCATGAACGTCTCTTGAATTGTTTTTACTTCATTCTTGCTTCTTCACGCTTGATGATTTAATATTCAATTCTAAACGATTTCTCGAAGAAAAGACTAAACTCTTCCAACCATCTTATGTGCTTTACTTCAAACTTTCTAAAAATTAACTTTAAGTTTTGCCTATGATCACTTAGAGGCACTTAAGATTTTAATAGATGAATGAACAATTGAGTAGTGAGATAGTGAGCCCAGATTTGCTTCATTATTATAAACAATCTTCGAACTTTTTAAATCACCTTCTCCATAACCTTTTCTAAAGTTGAAATTTCTCATTTAATCATCTCTTTCTTTCCATTCTCTTTTCCATAAAAAAACACAATTCTTTGTTTTTAAACGATTCACCGAAAAGCTTCTATCGCATTCCTCCTCGTGGACACGACCCATATGCCACAAGCTACATGGTAAATTCTTAAAATCTTTGATTGTTCTTTCTTTTAGCAATCAACTTCAATATTGACCAAATCATCGAATCCACAGTGGAATGGACAACAAACGAAACCCATATCCTCTATCTACAAGAAGAACAACCATTGATAGATCACGTTCCCTCTTCCGACCTTAAAGCTCTTCCTAGTCATCTCAAGTACCAGTACATGGGTGAAAAGGAAGCTTTCCCCGTGATAATAGCGTCCCATCTTATGGAACAACAGGAAGAGGATCTTCTGCGGTGTTAAGGGAAAATCAAGAAGCTATTGGTTGGACCATGGCTAATATAAATGGGATCAGTCCATCCATTTTACAACACCGGATTCACTTAACGGAAGACGCCAAGCCAAAACACGACCCACAGCGTCAACTAAACCCAATCATACAAGAGGCTGTCCGAGCTAAAATTCTAAAGTTGCTAGACAATGAGATTATTTATCCCATTTCTGATAGCCAATGGGTTAGTTCAGTCAACGCTGTGCCAAAGAAGGTAGGCTTTACTGTGGTAGAAAATGATAAGAAGAAATTAGTACAAACTCATCTTCCAATGAAGATTCGAGTCTGTATTGATTGCCGAAAATTGAACGCTGCTACATGTAAAGACCACTTCCCTCTTCCATTTATAGACCAAATGCTCAAGAGACTAGCTGTACATGAGTATTATTATTTTCTGGAAGGATATTCAGGATACAATCAAATCCCTATAGCTCTCGAGGATCAAGACAAGACTACTTTCACCTATCCCTTTGGAACGTTTGCATACCGAAGAATGCCCTTCGGCCTATGCAATGCTCCCGCAACGTTCCAACGTTACATGTTTAGTCCCTTTTCTGGTATGGTGGAAAGATTTTTAGAAATTTTCATGGATGATTGCTCTATATACGGAGATTTCTTTGACCAATGCTTGCATCATCTGAAGCTGGTTTGACAAAGATGCATAGAGAAAAACTTGACACTCAACTGGGAGAAGTGTCATTTTATGGTCAAGCATGGAATCGTCTTGGGGCTCGAAATTTCAAACAGAGGAATTGAAGTTGATAGATCAAAAGTGGAAGTGATAGCAAAGCTCCCAGAGCCAAAATGTCTAAAAGACATTCGATCATTCCGAGGGCACACTGGCTCTATAGAAGATTTATTAAGGAGTTTAGTAAAATTTCTAGACCTTTAACTAATCTCTTAGGAAAAGATGTGCCCTTCACTTTTGATAAAGAATGTCTACAAGCTTGGGAGGAGTCAAAGCAAAGACTTGTCTCGGCGCCAATAATCTCAGGGCCTGATTAGAGTAAACCCTTTGAAATCATGTGTGATGCCTCCGATTATGCCATAGGCGCTGTTCTAGGACAGCGTATTGATACAGGTAACACGTAATTTATTATGCTAGTAGGACGCTCAATGAAGCGTAACTAAATTACACAACAACTGAAAAGGAATTTTTAGCAGTTGCATTTGCGTTAGAGAAGTTTCGCCAATACCTACTAGGGTCTAGGACAACAATTTTCACCGATCACTCAACCCTAAGATACTTGATGCAAAAGAAGGATGCAAAAGCTACACTGATTCGATGGATAATTCTTTTGCAAGAGTTTGACTTAGAGATCAAAGATAAAAAAGGCGTTGAGAATGTGGTGGCAGATCACCGTTCGAGATTTCCTAATGCACCAACTGAGATAATACCTATCAATGAAGACTTTCCTGACAAACACATCTTCACAATGTGTAAAGAGCCCTGGTATGCCGATATTGCAAACTACCTTATAACCGGGCTAACACCTTCTAGATGGTCAGGATAGGACAAGCACCGCTTTATGACACAAATACGATTTTTCTTCTGGGATGAACCGTATTTATTCAAATATTATCTTGACTAGATAATTAGAAGGTGTGTTCCTGAGGATGAACATCAGAGTGTTTTGACACTTTGTCACGAGTTAGCTTGTGGTGGACACTTTGGTCCACAAAATACTGCTAAGAAAGTCCTTCAGAGTGGGTTTTACTGGCCCACTCTCTTTAAAGATGCTTATACTTTTTGCAAACTCTGTGTCAAATGTCAAATGATGGGTCGAATCACACGAAGAAACATGATGCCCCTTACACCGATCTTAGAGGTAGACATTTTTGATTTATAGGCCATTGATTTCATGGGACCCTTTCCTGTGTCTTACGATAACCAATTCATTTTGGTAGCTGTAGACTACGTTTCAAAGTGGGCTAAAGCTGATCTGATGAGAACAAATGACAACCAAGTTGTCATCAAATTCTTAAGGGAAAATATCATTCCGCGCTTCAGAGCCCTCCGTGTGATAATTAGAGACAACGGGAGTCATTTCTGCAATCGGTCTTTTGAAGCCCTAATGTGGAAATACTCTATTTCTCATAAATTTTTCGCGGCTTATCACCCTAAGACGAACGGGCAAGTGGATGTTACTAATTGACAGATAAAACTGATATTGGAGAAAACGGTAGGATAGAGCCGTAAGGACTGGTCCATCAAACTCGTTGATGCCTTATGCACATATCAGACCGCCTACAAGACTGTCCTCGGAATGTCTCCATATCGGGTTATATTTGGGAAGCCCTGCCATTTACCTGTGGAGCTAGAGCACCGTGCTACGTGGGCGATAAAACAGTTAAATTTTGACTTAAAGAAAGCCAGTGACTTGAGAAAGTTGCAGATTTTTGAGCTGGAAGAGTTAAGAAATGACGCATACGATAATACTCGGATCTCTAAAAATAGAATTAAACTCTTCCATGACAAATCCATTCATAGGAAGAATTTTGTCCCAAGACAAAACGTTCTATTGTATAACTCTAGGCTCCACCCTTTTCCTGGTAAGCTGAAAACTAGGTGGTCAGGATCATATATTATACAAACAGTCTACCCTCATGGTGCGATTGAGATTTCTGATCCAAAGAGTGGCAACATGTTCAAAGTCAATGGTCAACGACTTAGGCCATTCTACACCACAGAGTTTGAGTCACACGATATTCTCGAACTAGGTCTTTGTGACCCAGTGTATATGTGACCAAACCTTTCTACCCTCTTCCCCAGTGTTTCCTGTAAATCTTTTTTGGCACCTCTCTTTTAAATTAAATGAAAATAATAAAATAATTAATACAAATAAAAATAAAAAAAATATATATATAAATAATAAAAAGAAAATAAACAAAATACAAATAACAAAATAAAAAAAATTAATGGACCTAAGTGCTAAATAGCACTTAGGTTTTCTTCCTTAATATGCTCCTTTTCCCTTCTAATAACCAGAATTTCGCTAGGGTTGAAATTTTCACTTTTCACCTAGGGCAAATTTGGAAGTCTTCCTTTCTCAGGCCCTTATATATATATCCCCCAACCTCTCTTTCGTTCTCTACCCTACCATCTAATATCAGATCTGAGAATAGAGAAGAGAGTGCAGCCACAATAATTTTTCCCAGCCCATACCTCCCTAAAAAAGCTGCGTTTTCTCAGCCTCAGCGCGTGTTCGGGGCCTTGTGGTGGAGACTGGAGCACCGCCAAATTTTCCTGCAGTCGCTGCTATCTGTAGATCTGAGAACTACAACCCGACTACCTGTTCTCCCTATCGATTGCTCTCTACAATCTGGTTTAGGTTTTCCCCCACGTAATCCGGGGGAGGTTTGTGAATTTCTTTCCCATCCTTCGTATTTTCCGTCATGACCCCATCTATATTTGCTGAAAAAGACTTTGCTAGGATTTTTAGTGATATTAATGGTTATGGCCACATCTTTGTGGATCATAATCGTGAATGGAATTGATATGCATTAGTCTATGATAACTCTGACCATGAGGCTTACCATTGCCCGAGCTTGTCAAGCTCTTCTATGCTTCACTTGATCAAGCCCCTATTAACTTTGACACCAACCAATTCAGGTGCATTGCCTACTGGGGACCTTGTTATAACTGTTGATATGTTGGAAGACTACACCAAGTCCCCAACAACCCGCACCACCGTGCCCCTTACCATTAATTGACGACACGACAGTCATGGGGGCTCATTGTACTGAACAGGATAGGGGGCTCAAAGCAAGTACGACGTTTCGCAACATATATTGCGTTGGATGCTGGATCCAACGTAATATCCTAGGGCTTGACCACATGACCTCCTTTAATAGGCCTATGCTGCAAATCATCCGCGATCTCATGACTAGGTAGCACACTGTTTGCATTAACATGACCATTTTTCACATTATCATCACAAACTCCATGCGCACACGCGGTGCCAAATACTTATATCCAGTTTTGATCACTCGTTTGTGTAGAAACTTCTTACCAGTTGCGGTCTTTGACTCGTACGGTAGCGTATTTGTTACACCAGAGAGGATAACAAGTGCTTACAATAGTTGCCTCCATGCAGTCTGGACCCCTAGCGTCCAGCTTGAAGATGCCCCGGCCGAGTCCTCTTCGGAGGAACTTTTGGAGGACGATGATGACCTGGCCGTTTGGCAGCAGGACCCCCTAATTGATTCACGAACCTTCATGTCTACCATTTGGCGAGGCATGAAGAAGATCTTTAAGGGTCAGGTTAGACTAAGGAAGCAATTTGAGGAGCAAACCATACGCCTCGATCACATCGAGGAGGGTTTGCGGCGTTCGCAGTCGGCCGGACCTAGCACCACTGCTGGTCCGAGCCGAAAGAGGGGGTGACATCTTTTCTTTACCTATTTCATGCATATATTTTACTTGCATTCATTAGGGACAATGCATGAGATAGGTATGGGGGGTAGATACGAACATAGAATTTTTTTAGTTCTTAGGATTTTTTTCTAAATTTTCTTAGATTTTTCTTTCTTATATAAAAATAAAAAGAAAAAATAATATAAAATAAAAAATGAAAAAAAGAAAAATATTTTCTGTGATCCATTTTTGAAAAGAATTAACTTGATCTTAAGAATTAAGGAAACTCTAAACTAGGATCTCTTAATATAAATCAAAATAAGAAGTATTGTTGGATCTTTAGGTTAAGAAAGAAAAGAATGGAAAGATAGATACACTTTAAATTTTTCCTAAGCACTATATACATTTATATGTTAAGGGATTAATCAAGGACTTAGTAACTTTGTTTATATTTATATATATATATATATATATAAAAAGATAAAATAAATATATAGATAAAAATAAAACTTGATCACTAATTAAGCTGGTTAGTTGTGCCTTAGGAAGCATAACCAGTCACGCCTAAAGTTGGTTGAGTCCTTAGCATTCGTGGCCTAGTTTACTCTAGTCCTTGAACCTTAGGGATGTATCCTCATCTGGTGCCCTAAGACCGTCTGGTCTGGGAGTCATCGGTAAAAGACTCGCTACATGGGTGAATTAGAAAGCCTAATGAAGCTAAAAAATAAATAAATGTAAATATATAAATTAATAAATAAAAAATATATATTAAATATATATATAAATAAATGAACCATAGTTTAAGAACAATTCCTCATACATATAAATATATTATGTTAGGCTTGATACAAATTCTAGTTCTCTCTCTATTTTTGAAAACTTAACCGAAGTTGAAAATAAAACTTCAAATGGAGACTTATAAAAAGAAGGAAAAGTTTAGGATAACCAAAAACCTTTTGATCACTGAAATTCTTGAAAAAAAATAGATCATAAACTTTTTCTTCCTTTTCTTTTGAAAAAACACTAACATTTTTTCTTTTTCTTGGGATTTTATGGGTGCAATCCGCTGAAAACCCTCAGGAGACAATACTCCTCCTCTAGGGTAACCTAGAGGTTTAACGGCTTGTTGAACGCGCTTAGTGCAATCGTGTCACCTACGAAAGTAGTATAATAATTTAGTTAGGGTTTTTTCTCTTTTTCTTTGCTCGAGGACGAGTAAAAGCTGGGTATAGGGTGTGATTGGAGTTCATTTTGCATTATTTTATACAACCTTACCATGCTTTATATTAATAAATATAGGATTTTTATTGCTTTTCTCTCTTATTTTTCAGGTCCATTCTTTAATGGAGAAGAAGGCCCAAATCTTGGTATTTTTGAGGAATTAAAGGTGTTTTTAGGTGCCCGCAACCATGAAGCCCAATTCTAGAATAATCCAAAGTATATTCTCTAACTTCTAGAAGCTCCAGCTGGGCACAGGCAGCATAACAGAATGTCAGAGAATTCGTTAGCGCAACAGCCAAGATGCTGCCTCGGAAACGCGGCCCTGGCCGCGGTCCATAACACTTTCTTGGCCGTTGATCAAGTGATCAATCCTACGGTTGTGGTAGGACGTTATCTTCTCCTGAAGCCTATAAATAGACCCCCAGGGCCTCTGTAAAAAAAAGAGAGGAGAGAATTGCATTTTGTTTAAGCAATTAATTAGGATTTCCTTCCTCAATTCTTTCTTGTTCTTTTGCATTTACCTTCAAGTCCTTTACTTTCTTGCACTTATTTTTCTACAATGTCTTCTTGCTTGTTTTTCTTTTCTATGGCTAACTAATCACTAACATGACTAACTAACTTCTAACACTACTAACTACTAACTCTTTGGTGATTGCTAACTCATATGAATTGTTGAATTTTTTTTATTTGTAGTCTTGTGATTAACAAGTCTTTTATTCAATGATGATGAGTAGTGTTTCAATTCTTAGTGAATGCTTTGTATCACCTCCATATGATTCATGTGTGCCTCATTTAGAGCCTTGTCTCTTGAACAACTGCCTTGATGGAACATGAAGATGGATCATTTTAGTATGCTAACACCTATTGTACAAGTTTCTTATTTCATGCTAGCATGTTACAGCTTCGATGGACTAATGAATCTTACATCCTTACTTAGCATACCTAAGTGTGAATACTTATGTTCCATTATTGAGAATCTATTGGGAGCCAATGATCCAAGGAGGCCACCTAGCCAAGAGATGAGAACACAACCTCAATTTGGGACAATATTGATTAGACAAAGCAAGATGTATTATTGTCAATGAATCTACATGAGGCATGAATCACCTGATGAGATTAGTAAGTTAGTAGTGTAGAATGTTAGTTAGTCATGGCCTTCTCTTAATTGAATTTTAAAACTCCTTTCTAAAACTTAATCTTTTTCCAACATCACCATTTTTTTCATACCGTCTTTTATTCCATTTTCCATTCTGTTTTTCTTTTCTAAACAAAACTTTATAAAAATTATTCACTATCTTTCTACATTGTTTTGTTTTTTAATTTTTAAACAAAGAAGAACCTTCATTTTTTTCCTCAAAATTTTCAACATAAAAACCGTGAACGCTTCCATCGCTAGTCCTTCCTACGGTACAACCCGTTATAGCTTGTGCTACGAACGGTGATTCGAATGATTAATCTTCGTACATATTCAGAGTTTGATAATCAACACATGGACATAAACGGTTTACTTTGAACTCTCGCTTAATTCAATACCTCCTTTCAAACACCTCCGGGCTTAACCCCTTGGTGGTTCTCTTGCTTGTTATTTATATATGCATGTGTGGTACTAATATTTTATGCAGGTACTTCGGCCTCTGAGCTTAACCACTCTACGGTTCTATACTATAGCCTCTGGGCTTAACCTCTCTGATGTTTATTAAAGTCCTCTGGACATTCTTTATGCTACGTCTGGTAGGTGGACCTAGCATTAGCACTTTACTGCTAACCCTGTTTGAGCATAGTTAGCCATGAGTGTGACTTCGCCATGTGTGGTAGCATAGAGTTCATATGCTTACTTTACCGTGTGCATTTAGCTGGGCCGTGAGCGGTAATCATGCTGAGCATGATGAGTCTAGTATTGTGTGTTAGCTCTGCTCCAGCTTTGCTTAACTCCACTTGGATGGTCGCTTGCTTGCTTGCTTGATAGTTTAATTAATTATTTTAATTTTGGTTGTGAAGAGTTTGAAACCTTTACTTATACTGTTTTAAAAAAACTATATTTTTTTTGGTATTCATACTGATCTCTTGTATCAATACCAGTTTCCCGTATGATACTATGCGACAGTTAATATTTGTTATGCTGATCACTTTACATGTTTTCATTTGCCACCTGACTTCTATCATGTTTAACATTTTTCTCATGATTATCACATTACAAAAATATAATAATTGATATCTTGATATATCCATACACTCTTGTACTCTTGCTACTCCTGTTCCATGCTCCTGCTATTCTCATAAATTGATAATTATAATAATTGGTAATAATTTACATCAGGTAAGGGGATATTGATGGACTTCAATTTGTGATTATGTTTATAATGGTTTAGGTATGTTGTGCAACTAAAAACTTTGGTTCTACCTGCGGGCCTTTAGGTGTTCCATGGGATGTACTAGCGCCCCATCTATATCTATATTTATATATATACCCCCTTTCCCAAGGCATATAAACATACCCACCCCATTTACCTCGCGACATGTTCTGGCACAACACTGGAACACCCTTGGCCGTGGTCCCGGTATGTACGGGACCCATTCTAAACATAGTTCGTTGAATTCATCATTAGTTTTCACTAACCAACCTTGACTTACTCATATATGGATGTATGTGTGCTAAGTCATATGCCAGGACACATACTTAGATATATGAGTCGAACGAGTAATAATAATAAAATATTAATTAATAATTTGTTATGTTGTTATGCAATTCAGGTTATATACACTCGGATTGTGGTGACATGTGACATAATGTATATATATGAGGGTTTCCTCATTTGGATTATGTTGGCCCAAAGGTTACAATCACCCGTTTTAGTGTGTTTTGATGATTACAAAACATATATAGTTATTTGTACTAATCATGTTTGTTGTTTTAGTGTGTTTCAGGGTTCTAATGTTTCATGGAGTATTCTTCCCTAAAGGAAGGTTGTTTTGGCTCAAGTCGGTTCATTTTGGGTTCAAGATACAAGATTTTCAAGATCACATATGTGGAGCCCACTTGAAGACTTTGTAGTCACTTAGAACCAATGTAAGATATAGTTTGTCAAAGTTTGAGGTTGTGGTAAATTGGCTCTAGAACACACACACTTTTCTTTAGTTTTGGGATTTGTTTTAAGTTCATGCTTTGGTCTCTATACATGATTCAAAATTTTACAAAATTTTATATCTTGTCTATATCATGTATATCTATCTTTTTAGTATGTTACTTAGCCATATTTCCCTACAAAATTATTTTGAAATTTTTCCCAAGTCCAGAAAAATCTTATTTCAAAACCTGTTGCAGGCCTGGCGGTCGACCGAGCCGGTCGACCAGACCTATTCCAGGCCAGGCCAGTCGACCGAGCCTGTCGACCAAGTCCTGTGTCAGGACGTGCACGCTTGTGCACGTCTGTCGGTCGACCGACCGGTCGACCGACTGAAAATAGTGTGCTCTCTATTTTTTGTCGGTCGACCGCCCTTACAAAACTGTGTTTGCCCTTTTGTGGCCGGTCGATCGAGCCCAACGGCTATATGCCAGCAGGGCTGACGGTCGACCGGACCGGTCGACGACAGGCTGCCTGAGCCCCAACGGCTCTTTCCTCTTTGGTGAAATTCTGAAATCTGTTTTTGAGGCTTTTTGTGTGGCAGATTTTCTTGATCTTTTGGGGACTTATTTTGGACCATATGAACTTAATTAAATCATGTTTTAATCCCCTCCTCTCCCTATAAATAGAGAGGATTGGTCTCTTGCAAAATACCAAGAAAAATCCTTAGTTTACAAGTTTTCAAAAGAAAGAAAAAGTTTCAAAGCTCTCAATTCTCTTGTGTTTTCTTGGCTAGTGTTTTTCAGTTGTGTTTACAAACAATTTACACTTACAACTGAGTTTGTTTTTCTCACTACACTTCTAGAGCCAAAAATTACCTCCTCATTCTATAAGGAAGTTGTAAAGAGAAGTTTGTAAGAAGCTTGTGATCTTTTTGGTGATCACTTGGTTACTTGTTCCTTCTTCTTGTTCTTGTTGAGATACCTCTTCGGTAGAGGATTGTATTGGTGGAGTTCGGTACTCCGATCTTCGATAGACCTTGTAAAGTTCCTCGGTGGATAGTGAAAACCCTTCACGGCGGTGAAAGCGGGGAGTATAGCGGTGGCTCGAACCTCGAAACAAATACTTTGTGTTTGTGATTGATTTTCTATTTGCTCTCCACTACTCTTATATTCTTGCTCTCTATTGCTCTTAAATTCTTGTTTGTGATATTGCTATTCTTTTGTACTTTGTGATATATCTTGTGTTCACTTCATTATTGCTTCAAATTCATTTCTTGCTTCATTATCGATCATTACTCATACAACAAGATTGCAATACACACCTCTAACTCTTATCTAGAGGAATCACGAGGAAGGAGTTCAGAGCCCTTCACCGGGTATTCGGCTCTTAGTCTTGTTTTGAGTGATCGTTGCATCATTCATTCATAATTATTTTAAAAAGATTGTTAGATTAGCATTTACACTTATTCACCCCCCTCTAGGTATTTTCAATTGGTATCAGAGCTTTGGTCTCTAGGCTCTTGGCTTAACAACCTTAGAGAGATCCTTTATTTGCTAATCACCACATTCATTTCATACTCTTTCACTTAGTAAAAATGGCCGAAGGAATCAAGACCCCCCCAAAAGTTTGATGGCCTTAACTTTCCCATATGGAAAGTTAAGATAACTGTATTTTTGCAATCTCTAGGAAGCCGGGTTGCAAAGGCGGTGACCAAACCATATAGTGCACCCACCGGTGATGAGTCCACTTGGTCCGAAATTGAGACCAAAGAATTTGATGCTAATGCTAGGGCTCACTATGCATTACTCCAAGCACTTAATGATGATGATATCTCTAGAGTAATACATTGTAAATCCGCATATGAAATTTGGTCACATTTGCTTGTTACACATGAGGGGACTTCACAAGTGAAGAGGGCTAAAATAGACCTTCTTCGCTCCCAATATGAGAATTTTTCTATGAATGAAAATGAAACCATAGATGATATGGTTACAAGATTTACCAAGATTACTAATGGACTTTCTTCTCTAGGTGATGCTATTGACAACGACCAAAGAGTAAGAAAGATCATCCGGGCTCTTCCTCCTTCTTGGTAAGTAAAAGCTACCACCTTGAAGGAACTCAATGACAAGGAGGAGATGGAGCTTATAGGTCTCATTGGAAACCTCAAATCCCATAAGATGGAGAAAAAGGCAAGAGAAGATTTGGCTCCCTCCAAGAAGAAAGCAATTGCCTTCAAGAGTCAATCCTCATACTCCGACGAAGACAATGAAGAAGAAGATCACGAAGAGCTCTCACTTCTTGTTAAGAACGTTCGGAGGATGTATAACAAGGCAAAGTTCCAAGGAAGAAGGAGATGACAAGGAGGTAAAGAAGAGAGGAAAATTATTTGCTTTAATTGCCAAAGACCGGGTCACATTGTTACGGAGTGCCCGGATAAAATCAAACCCTCCACCTCCAAGAAGCCTTACAAGAAGAAAGCTTTAAAGGCCACTTGGGATTCCGAGAGTGGATCCGAGGAGGAAGTTGACACCGCCAACATGTGCTTCATGGCTAATGAAGGCACAAGCAAGGTAACCCCCGACACTTCTTTTGATTGTGAGCTTTCCATGGATGAATTAGGAGAAGCATTTGTAGAACTCTCACAAAATTATGATTTTCTTAAGAAAAAGTATTTAAAAATGAAAAAGGAAAATGAGTCTCTTAATCACCAACTTTTTACTCTTTCTAAAGAAAAGATGAATTACTTTCTACTTTAGTTACTACTCAAAAAGATTTTGATAACTATAAGATTTCTTGCAAGGGTAAGTTTCCACAAGTTAATGAAAATGAGATTTCCATGCTAAAAGAGAAAATTGATTCTTTAGGAGTTGATTTTGAAAAGTGTGAATTTGATAAGAATAGACTTAAGGCTATGTTTCCTAAGAAACAAGCCCCTAAGAAACAACCCCATGTTATGCATGCTCATGTTCATAAATAACAACCTTTACATCATGCCAAACCCCCAAAACATGCTCACCCTCCACACACACATCATGCATTCATGTATGGGAAGGTATTTTCATGCACGTTTTGTGGCCGTAAAGGTCACTTAGTTAAGTTTTGCTATGATAGACTTAATGCATCTCAACATAATGTTTGGGTTCGAAATACTAACTTTCAAGGACCCAAGAAAATTTGGGTACCAAAGTCAATGAGTTTGTTAAATGATGTAGGTACCTTCCAAGTCCCAACGACGTAAAGGGTTGTGGTATCTTGATAGTGGTTGCTCAAGGCACATGACTTGGGACATCAACAACTTTGCAACCCTATCAAGATATCATGAAGGTGGCACCGTCACCTTCGGAGATGATGTCAAGGGTAAAATCATCGGTATTGGTAATGTTAAACTTGGTACATCCCCTTTAATAGAAAATGTTGTTTTAG
This sequence comes from Agave tequilana, assembly GCA_038442645.1. NCBI lineage: Eukaryota > Viridiplantae > Streptophyta > Magnoliopsida > Asparagales > Asparagaceae > Agave > Agave tequilana. The sequence continues at coordinate 33,246 of JAVJIF010000911.1, forward strand.
TTGATGGCCTCAAGCATAATCTCTTGAGTGTTAGTCAACTTTGTGATAAAGGTTTTGATGTTGTTTTTGATAATGTAGTTTGTAAAGTTATTGATAGAATATCTAATACTTGTGTATTTTCCGATTTTCGTGAAAACAATGTTTATATGATTGATATGTCTAATATGTCTTGCAATATTACTTGTTTAAAAGCCCTCGATGATGACTCTTGGTTGTGGCATAGAAGATTAGGCCACATTTCTTTTGACCATCTATCTAGGTTAAACAACAAGGAAATGGTGAAAGGTATTCCTTGCTTGAACTTTGAAAAGGACCGGGTTTGTGACGCATGTCAACTTGGGAAACAAACCAAGACTTCTTTCAAGTCAATCAAGGATATCATGACATCACGTCCTTTGGAGTTAATCCATATGGATTTGTTTGGTCCTACTCAAACCAAAAGTCTAAGTGGGAATCGTTTTGCATATGTTTTAGTTGATGATTTTTCGCGTTTTACTTGGGTTTTCTTTTTAGAGCATAAAAATCAAGCCTTTTCATCTTTTCAAGCCTTTAAGAAAAGAGTTGAAAAGGAAAAAGATTCTTCAATTTTAAGAATAAGAAGTGATAGAGGAGGTGAATTCATTAACCTACCCTTTATCACTTTTTGTGAAGAACATGGAATTAAGCATGAACTTTCTTGTCCTAGAACTCCACAATAAAATGGAGTAGTTGAGCGGAAAAATCGAATATTACAAGAGATGGCTAGGACAATTAATGAATACGGTCTTCCTCATTATCTATGGGCCGAGGCCGTTAATACATCATGCTATATATCAAATCGTGTTTTCTTATGCAAAAATACTTCAAAAACACCTTTTGAGATCTATTTTTCTAGAAAGCCAAATGTCTCATACTTTAAAGTTTTTGGATGCAAATGCTTTGTTTTAAATACAAAAGACAATTTGGGAAAATTTGATGCTAGGTCTTATGAAGCAATTTTTGTAGGTTACTCAAATACTAGTAAAGCTTATAGAATCTTCAATAAGTCATCTTTAACTATTGAAGAGTCTATACATGTAAAATTTGAGGAATCTAATGTGTTTGTTAAGAATGTTGTAGAAATAGATTCTTTGCATGAAGACATAGAGAAAGTCACCTTGAAGGACTCGCCTACTATTGAAGGCATGCCAAAGGATGATGAAGAAAGTGAAACTAAAGATCAAGAGGCTCAAGGAAATGAAATTCAAGGAATTGAAGTGGAGCCTACTCAATAACTTCCAAAGGATTGGAGATACAATCCTCATCATCCCAAGGATCTCGTTATAGGTGAAGTATCTCAAGGGGTAACCACTCGCTCTAAACTTCATGATTTTTGTGGACACTATGCTTTTATTTCACATTTTGAACCCAAGAACGTCCTCGAAGCCGAGGCCGACTCATATTGGTTGCTAGCCATGCAAGAGGAGCTCAATCAATTCGAGCGCAATCAAGTTTGGCACTTTGTTCCTAGGCCCACGATAGACCAACAATTGGTACTAAGTGGATCTTTAAGAACAAGTTGGATGAGTCGGGTAATGTCATTAGGAATAAAGCTAGGTTAGTTGCCCAAGGTTACACTCAAATCGAAGGAATCGATTTTGAAGAAACCTTTGCACCCGTAGCACGGCTTGAAGCCATAAGGATGACACTAGCATTTGCTTCATATAAAGATTTTAAACTTTTTCAAATGGATGTTAAAAGTACTTTCTTGAATGGATTTATTGAAGAGGAGGTGTATGTTGAACAACCCCGCGGGTTTGTTGATCCTACACATCCGGATTTTGTTTTTAAACTTGACAAGGCTCTTTATGGTTTAAAGCAAGCCCCTAGGGCTTGGTATGAAAGGCTTTCTTCATTTCTAATTTCAAATGGTTTTAAGAAAGGAAAAATAGATACTACTTTGTTTACAAAACATATTGAAAATGATATTCTTATTGTGCAAATTTATGTGGATGATATCATATTTGGTTCTACTAATGAATCTCTTTGCTAAGCTTTTGAATCATGCATGAAGGATGAATTCGAAATGTCTATGATGGGTGAGCTCAACTATTTCCTTGGACTCTAAATCAAGTAAAAGAAGGATGGGATCTTCATCAATCAAGCCAAGTACACCAAGGAACTTATCAAGAGGTTCGGGCTTGAAGGAGCTAAAGTGAGCAAAACTCCCATGGCAACAACCACAAAGCTTGATAAGGATGAACAAGGTAAAAGTGTAGACATTAAGCTTTATCGTAGCATGATTGGCAGCTTGTTGTATTTAATGGCTAGTAGGCCGGATATTATGTTTACGGTTTGTCTTTGTGCTCGTTTTCAATCATGTCCTAAGGAGTCCCATTTAGTTGCGGTAAAACGCATAATTAGATACCTTAAGGGCACCATTGAAATGGGTTTGTGGTATCCGAAAACCGGCCAATTTTCAATGACGAGTTTTTCGGATGCCGACTATGCGGGTTGTAGGGTAGATAGGAAGAGTACAAGTGGAACATGTCAATTTCTTGGTAATTGTCTTGTTTCTTGGTCTTCCAAAAACAAAAATTCGGTAGCCCTTCAACCGCCGAGGCGGAGTATGTTGCGGCCGGAGCTTGTTGTGCACAAGTTCTTTGGATGAAACATACTCTCCTTGACTATGATTTGCATTTTGATCATATTAAAATATTTTGTGATAATACTAGTACTATTCATATGACAAAAAATGCAAATCAACATAGTAAAACTAAACACATTGACATTAGGTATCACTTTCTTAGAGATCATTATGAGAAATGTGATATTGATATTGATTATGTTTCTACCGATTTTCAACTTGCCGATATTTTTACAAAACCTCTAGACTATGCTAGATTTTCATTTATTTGTGATGAGTTGAATGTTTGCATTATGGATTCTTGAAAGGAAATTTTTTATTGTTTACCCTTTTTGATGTATGACAAAAAGGGGGAGAAAAAGATAGTTAATTTTGTCTTTGGAGTTTTTATGCACCTTGTGTTTTTGGTTTTGTGCATTGTATTTTGTATATATCTTATGCTTTATGTATATAGCCATTCATTTTTATACATAGTCATTCTTTTATACATAGCATAATTTGAGGGGGAGCTTCCAAGCTCTTTTCCCATGTTTAAAATAACTATATGTTTTGTCATCATCAAAAAGAGGGAGATTGTTGGCCCAAATGTTACAATCACCCATTTTAGTGTGTTTTGATGATTACAAAACATATGTAGTTATTTGTACTAATCATGTTTGTTGTTTTAGTGTGTTTCAGGGTTCTAATGTTTCATGGAGTATTCTTCCCTAAAGGAAGGTTGTTTTGGCTCAAGTCGGTTCATTTTGGGTTCAAGATACAAGATTTTCAAGATCACATATGGAGAAGCCCACTTGAATACTTTGTAGTCACTTAGAACCAATGTAAGATATAGTTTGTCAAAGTTTGAGGTTGTGGTAAATTGGCTCTAGAACACACACACTTTTCTTTAGTTTTGGGATTTGTTTTAAGTTCATGCTTTGGTCTCTATACATGATTCAAATTTTTACAAAATTTTATATCTTGTCTATATCATGTATATCTATCTTTTCAGCATGTTACTTAGCCATATTTCCCTACAAAATTATTTCAAAAATTTTCTCAAGTCCAGAAAAATCTTATTTCAAAACCTGTTTCAGGCCTGGCGGTTGACCGAGCCGGTCGACCGGACCTATTCCAGGCCAGGCCGGTCGATCGAGCCGGTCGACTGAGTCCTGTGTCAGGACGTGCACGCTTGTGCACGTCTGTCGGTCGACCGACCGGTCGACCGACCGAAAACAGTGTGCTCTCTATTTTTTGTCGGTCGACCGACCGGTCGACCGCCCTTACAAAACTGTATTTGCCCTTTTGTTGCCGGTCGACCGAGCCCAATGGCTATATGCCAGCAGGGCTGACAGTCGACCGGGCCGGTCGACTGACAGCCTGAGCCCCAACGACTCTTTCCTCTTTGGTGAAATTCTGAAATCTGTTTTTGAAGCTTTTTGTGTGGCGGATTTTCTTGATCTTTTGGGGTCTTATTTGGACCATATGAACTTAATTAAATCATGTTTTAATCCCCTCCTCTTCCTATAAATAGAGAGATTGGTCTCTTGCAAAATACCAAGAAAAATCCCTAGTTTACAAGTTTTCAAAAGAAAGAAAAAGTTTCAAAGCTCTCAATTCTCTTGTGTTTTCTTGGCTAGTGTTTTTTAGTTGTGTTTACAAACAATTTACACTTACAACTGAGTTTGTTTTTCTCACTACACTTCTAGAGCCAAAAAATTCCCTCCTCATTCTATAAGGAAGTTGTAAAGAGAAGTTTGTAAGAAGCTTGTGATCTTTTTGGTGATCACTTGGTTACTTGTTCCTTCTTCTTGTTCTTGTTGAGATACCTCTTCGGTAAAGGATTGTATTGGTGGAGTTCGGTACTCTGGTCTTCGGTAGACCTTGTAAAGTTCCTCGGTGGATAGTGGAAACCCTTCACGGCGGTGAAGGTGGGGAGTAGAGCGGTGGCTCGAACCTCGAAACAAATACTTTGTGTTTGCGATTGATTTTCTCTTTGCTCTCCACTACTCTTATATTCTTGCTCTCTATTGCTCATAAATTCTTGTTTGTGATATTGCTGTTCTTTTGTACTTTGTGATATATCTTGTGTTCACATCATTATTGCTTCAAATTCATTTCTTGCTTCATTGTCGATCATTACTCATACAACAAGATTGCAATACGCACCTCTAACTCTTATCTAGAGGAATCACGAGGAAGGAGTTCAGAGCCCTTCACCGGGTATTCGGCTCTTAGTCTTTTTTGAGTGATCGTTGCATCATTCATTCATAATTATTTTAAAAAGATTGTTAGATTAGCATTTACACCTATTCACCCCCCCTTTAGGTGTTTTCAGATTATTCCTTTGACGTACTAGTTTCATGAAGCTATAAATTAAGCTTGTATAATTAGTTTTGCCCACATTCAGTTTTATCGATTTTATCGGTTCATCGATTTTATGATATTTTCTTAGTTTAGGAGACAACTCAGTTTGTATGAAATCAGGCTACGGTGATGTGAGGTATAAGGTATATATATATGAGGGTTTTCTTATTTAAATTATTCCATTAATGTACTAATCTCATGATCCATAATTTGGGCTTGTACAGCTGGCTTTGCCACATTTACGTTACTTGATGTCTTATTACCTGATCGTGTGCATCGGTGCTCATGATATAGTTTTTAATACATGCTTTTCTACTCAAATTTATCGATACACATGCGCTAGTTTATGCATACCACTTGGCGCTCATCTTACCACTCGTTGTGCAGCTTTCTGAGTCCCTGGGACTGCATGTCCAGATCCCGAAGCATGGACCATGATGGACTTCCTGTTCATCAGAGTTGCATAGCGATAGCGTAGTGGATCAGTGGTTGACTGTCTGGGGTCCTTTTCTTTTAGGCCCCCTGCTTGGCTCTCAAGTTTCTTTTTTTTTTTAATTTGTGGGCTTCTTTTGTACTATTCATACTTGTCTTGTATTCATTTTTCGCGCCTCATGGTGATACAATATTCATGTAATATTGAATTACATCTTGTGATAACTTTGTAATTGTACTCTTTAGTTATAATGTATAACGCACCACATACTTTCATACTCTGTTTTATGTCCATACTGATGCTTAGTGTATATATGTGCGGGTATTTTCACCCTGCATATATACGTCGCAGTTATGTCTCTATACCCGCGACATCGGGGCGTTACACGTAACATCGCCAAGTCATAGATTCACCACACGCGTGAAGCTAGCCCAATGGGCTCCAACAGAGAAGCTAAGTAGCTTCACCATCTCAATGGCTCCAGCGGCGAAGCTAGTATTTCTGTAGCTTCACCAAAGCATAGCTTCGCCACATAGGCGAAGCTAATCCAATGGTAACCTCACCAGATTCATCGCCTCACCTGATAGGCTTCCCGTCTTTCAAAGCACATTTCCATGACGTTTCAATAGTCAAATATCAGAAATATTTCAAAGTATTTAAAAATCAGAACCAGCCCATTACGGATTGACATAAAAATTGAAGGGGGTTTTGTTGACACTTCCAAAAGAAAAATTCCTAGATAGCTCTTCAATTGATCCATACAATATCTAACTTGCCTACACTTCCAAAAGATAGGTCACAGATAGTTGAATAGAGAGTTTAAACTCAGTCAAACAAGCAAACTTAAGCCAAACTAGCTAGCGTCACTCAGAAGCTTGGAGATAGTCTCACTGCAGACTAACTCTGCTTAGAGTTTAGCCTCGTAGCAGGCTAGCTCCACTAATTCTTTAACTTCGCTAAGACGATTGGAGCATTAGCCTTGTAGGAGGCTAGCTCTGCTTGGAGCATTAGCCTCACGGCAAGCTAGCTCCGCATGAAGCATTAGCCTCACGGCAAGCTAGCTCCGTATGAAGCATTAGCCTCACGGCAGGTTGGCTCCACTTGGAGCATTAGCCTCATGGCAGGCTATGCTTCATGTCACTTTGACAATTTCAATCTCTGAGCGGGATTAGTGGGCTAGCATCTCACTAAATTAGTGGGGTTAATGATCACTTTAAGTAGGCAATTACACACCACTATGTTCCCCATTAAGTGAAGATAATTAAGAGGGTCATGCCATGATCGTTAAAAAGCATGCACAAGAAAGTAAAAGAGTGATGGTTGATGTTACTGCTTTAGCGATTCTACCATAATAGCGAAGTGGTTAGAGGGTCATATTCACAAGGAGGGAGAGCGATGAAAACTTTGATGTGGATTCTTTGTTCTATTAATTTTAAAGTTTTCTTTGTTTTAAGAATGAATAGAAAGAAAAACAAGAAAGAGTGTAAGAATGGTTTGAAATATTTTAATATTGGAAAGATATTTTTTTATTTTAGAGATGGAAAAATGCATGGCTAACCTTCTACTAAGTGTTCCCACTAACCTCTAGCTTGCTGATAACATAGCCTCATGATGGATCATAGGCAACCACAACACTGGTGCGAAAGAACTTTTCAAGTGGTGGATCAAATGAAAGTTCTCCCCATCACCTTTCTTCACATGGCATGACTTGAACATTCCCCCATCAAGATCCATTTGTAAGCGAGCATGGAGGAAGAAACAAATGCACTAATAGTATCGGTAAGGATGTATGAGGACTCCTCTAACTTACAAGAAACAAGTAAAGTAACACACTCAATAATCATCAAATCTTTTTAGCTAAGCATGAAGTATGAACAATGAAAATACTTGTTAGTAAGTTAGAGTTGGAACCCTCATCGTAAGATATCATAGTTTTTACTTACACAAGGCTTTGTTTGATACTTATTGATTCATTTGGGTTGTCAATCAAGTTACTAGAGATTAGTGGGTTAGTAGTTAGTTAGCCATGCTATAAAAAAGTTAGCTAGATACGGTAAATAAAAACAAGAGAGAAGATACTAGGAGAGTAAGCATATTACACTAGTTGCAAGAAAAGTAAAGCAAGAAAACACCAAAGGAAGAAATATGAAAAAGGAAGAACTTCATTGTATTTGATTGTCACCTTCAAGATATAAGTTTCACTCTCTCTCTTTCACTCTAGTGGCCAATTTATTACAAGAAACAAAGAAAGAATACAAGAAAATAAGAGAAAAGAAATTAGCATAACCCTTCTACCACGTATATCTCACTCTCTGGAAATCTATAGGGGTATTTATTGGCACAGGAGACGAAGGGGAGAGGGGATGAGAATTGACCCCCAAGGTACTGGCACATCCGCACCAGTGTGGGCCGTGTTTCCTGGCTGGCTCTGCTGTGGCAGAGCCAGCTGTGGCAGGTTGTCCTCGTATTTCCCTATGTCTAGGTATCTTAGAGTTGATATTTCCCTCTTTTAACTGTAGCAGAATATGCTTCCAAGTGGTGGGCTCTTTCTTTGGCTTTAAAATCCTCAAATAAATGAGATTTTTGGGCTTCTTCTTCTTCATTCCACACCATCGACCAAGAAACATACAAAAGAGGTGTTATTAACAGAATTTAATATTGAATAAATGTGAAGATGTAGTATAAAATATGCAATGTTTAAAGACTAATCATACCCGCTAAAAAGCTAGATGGCTATTTTAACTTCACAGAAAGCTGCTTAGGCTCGCACAAAGCTAGTTTGGCCTTACATGCGAGGCTACAAAGGTTTTTTTAGCCTTTACTAATTTTTAGGAGCGATTACCCTTATGAGGCCTATAAATAGCCCATTAGCATGCTAGTCCAGACAAAGAGAGAACGGCCAAGGGCGTGAAGAGTGCTCAAGACACATATGTGTTGGACTAAGGGTACACTCTCCAATTTTGTTTTAATGATTGCAAACCACATGACATTATTCGGCACTAATCAAGTTTATGTGTTTCTAAGTATTTCAGATTCTAAGAACATTTTTGTGTATTCTTCCTCAAAATAAATGTATTCTAGTCTTAAGAGAAAGATTCGAGTTTGGACGATCAATATTCATATATTAAGGAAGCCCTCTTGAAGATTGCTTGAAGACATAGAGTATAATTATAAGATAATAGAATGTTTTAAGTTTAGTGTGTAGAATTGATGCTTAAGAGTCACACACACAAAATACAAGTTTTCAAAATACGAATTTTGATATCTAATTTTTCTCATTTTGGTATTTTACAAGGTTTGATATTTGATACATGTCGCATATTTTTTTTAAATATATATATATCTAGTTTATATCATGTATCTCATAGCCTATGTATTGGCAACACATTGCAAACCAATACAAATTTTAAAATTGAGTTTGATTTCAAAAACTATTTCAAAAATTATTTTTAGGCCGGATCAGTCGACGGGGTGGTCGAATGGATCTTGTGGCCATGTTTGGCTATGTATTATGCATGCTGTGCACATTTGTCGGATGGCCGACCGGTTGACTGGCAACCCTAGAAATCGATCGGGCAGCTGATCAACTAACATGTTTGTGGTCTCAGTATGAAACCGGCCGACCGGGCGGTCGACCGAAGTCCAACAAATAGTTCAAATTTTTGAAGTGTCGTCGACGGGTCGGTTGAACGAAGTTCTGTCAAAGCTACAGTAGCCGGCTAGTTTTTAAAATCTAAGATTTTAAATTTATTCTCCAATCGGTATTTTTGCCCTTTTGAGTCTAATCTCTTTCCTAATGACTTGATAGGCTCTTCTAATAGTATTTTATCATTTACCTATATATATGTTTCATTTGTACAGGATTACTAAGGAATTTTTTTAAGAAATATTTAAAAAATCAATTTTATTCAAAAGAAAAGATTTCAAGTTTTCTTACTTCAAGTGCTCTCATTTCAAAATTAATTTCTGCAAGTTTTCAGCTCTTAAATTGATTCATTTCTACTGATTTTCTATTTCACAAATTTTTTGAGCTCTATCTCATATCAAATACTATAGAAATTGTAAAAGGGATTGTTTGTGATCTTTATGGTTAAAGTTGTAAAAGGGATTGTTTGTGATCTTTATGGTTATTAAGAGCTTGTAAACCTCAATGGCTTTATGCTACCTCTTGTGTAGAGGATTGATAGTTGAAGTTGTGTACTCCAGTGTTGTGTACACCATTATAGTTCCTTTGTGGAAGCTCTTTCATGGAAAGATCCTTTGTGGACAGCGGAAAATCCTTCACGCAGTGAAGGCGGGGACGTGGAGCTTGGCGTTCGAACCTCAAAATAAATCATTTGTGTTTGTAATTACTTTCTCTCTTGCTCTACTCCACTTGCATCGCTTACACTTATGTTTTCACTTTCACTAGCACTTGCTATTCATTACTAGAATCATCTCTAATTGTCAGTTTTTTACTCTCTCAATCAAGAAGGTAATTGAGCACCTCAACTTATGGTCTAGAGGATAAAAAGTTCTAGAGCCCTTCATAGGGAATCCAACTTCACTTTCTTATTTGGGTTAACCGTTTGCATCATTCTTTTATTAATTATTGCATTTTCGCATTATTGTCTATTAGGTTAGCCTTACACCTATTCACTCCCTCTAGGTGTACTTTCAATTGGTATCAGAGACTTGGACTCTAGTTTTTGGTTTAACCATCTTAGAGAGATTCTTTGCTAATCACTCACTTGCACCATTTGCTTGATTTGACACTAGTTTACATTGCCGAAGGTATTAAAACTCCGCCCAATTTTGACGCCCTTAATTTTCCCATATCGAAGGTACCATTTTCTTGCAATTCCTAGGAAGCTGAGTTGTAAGGCAGTGATCAAACTATTTAGTGTACCTGATGGTGGCCACTTGGTCCAATGTTGCCACCAAGGAGTTTGATGCAAATCCTAAGAGACACTATGCCTTACTTCAAGCCTTGAATGATGATGATGTTTCTAGGGAAATTCATTAAAAATTCACATTTGAGATTTGGTCACACTTGGTTATCACACATGAGGGGATTTCACAAGTTAAGAGAGCTAAGATTGATCACTTGCGTTCTCAATATGAAAATTTTTCTATGAATGAAGATGAATCCATTGATGATATGATTACCAGGTTTCCTGAGATTAGCAATGATCTTACTTCTTTAGGTGATGAGATTAGCAATGACCAAAAGGTGAAAAAGGTGATTCATACACTTTTACCATCTTAGGAGGTCAAGTCTACAACTTTGAAGGAGCTTATCAAAGAGCAGATGAGCTCATCAGTCTCATTGGGAATCTAAAAATTCATAAGATGGAAAGAATGGCTAGAGAGGAGAAAGCATGCCAAAAGAAAAAGACTCTTGCTTTCAAATTCACATCTACTATTTTTGATGATGAAGATGATGATCAAAAAGATGATGAAGGTCTATCCCTTTTTGTAAAGAATGTTAGAAGAATGTACAATAAAGCCAAATTCAGCAACCAAAGAAGAGGACAAGGAAGGGGGATAAAAAGATAGTGTGCTATAATTGCCAACAGTCTGGACATGTCATTGCCGAGTGCCTGGATTCAAAGAGCAAGCCAGCTAGCTCCAAGAAGCCCTACAAAAAGAAGGCTTTCAAAGCAACAAGGGATTTGGAGAGCGATTCTAAAGAAGAGGTGGGCAACGCTAATGTTTGTTTCATGGCTAATGAGAACACACCCATGGTAACTTCCAAATCTCTTGATGAATATGAATTGTCTATGGATAAATTGGGTGAAGCTTTTGAAGAATTTTCCAACAACTATGATTTTCTCAAAAAAAAAAAGTATTTGAAAATAAAAAGAAAAATGAACTTCTTCAAAATAAATTAGTTGTTATTTCAAAAGAATAATAAATTTTGTCTTTCACCTTTAAAAAGACATAAAAAAATTTTGATGCATATAAAATTTCAAAGCAAAGTTTTCAATCATTGATGAAAATGATATTTCACTTTGAAAAATAAAATTGATACTTTGAGCAATGTTTTGAAAAAGTATGAAATTGATAAGGCTAGATTAAAGGTTATGTTTTCAAAGAGGCAAACTCAAAGGAAATATCATGTTTCATACACACACCATCATAGTAACACTCCACCACAGTCACAAGCACAACATGTACACCATGCTACACTTGCTCACACACACATCATGCATTTTTATATGCCAAGATGTGTACATGCATCTATTATGACCGCAAAGGACATTTGGCTAAGTTTTGTATGATAGATTGAACGCATCACATAGTCATGTGCATCACATAGTCATGTTTGGGTTCGAAAAACTAACATTTTAAGACTCAAGAAATTTTGGGTACCAAATCAACTACTACTTTGCATGATATAGGTACGTAACAAGGCTCCAAGACATAGAGAGCGATGGTATCTTATAGCGGTTGCTCAAGGCACATGACTTGGAATATCAACAACTCTGCAACCCTATCATGGCATTAAGAAGGTGGCACCTCACCTTTGGAGATGATTCAAAGGGTAAAATCATTGATATAAGTAATATCAAGATTGGCTCATCTCTTTTAATTGAAACTATTATTTTGGTAGATAGACTTAGACATAAATCTATAGCATTAGTCAACTTTGTGACAAAGGTTTAAGGGTTATTTTTGATGACTCTACTTATGATGTTTTAGACAAGAAATTAAATACTTGTGTTCTTTCAGGGTTTTGTGAAAATAATGTTTATGTGATTGACATGTTAAATTTGAATTGCAATGTCACTTATTTGAATGCTTTTAATGAAGATTCTTGATTATGGCATAAGAGACTAGGTCATGCTTTTTTGGCCATTTATCCCGAATTAATTATAAGATATTAGTGAAGGGTATTCCTTACTTGAGGTTTGAAAAGGACCATATTTGTGATGCATGTCAACATGAGAAACAAACTAAGTTTTCTTTCAAATCAATCAAGAATATCATGACATATATACCTCTTGAATTGATATATATATATATATATATATATATATATATATATATATATATATATATATATATATATATATATATATATATGAATTTGTTTGGTCCAACTAAAATTAAAATACTTAACGGTAACCATTTTTTTGTTTTAGTTTATGGTTTCTCAAGATTTACATGGTTTTTTTTTAGAACATAAAGATGGAGCTTTTTCGCATTTTCATGTTTTTAGAAAAAGGGTTGAAAAAGAAAAAAAAATTTGATTTTATGTATAAGGAGTGATAGAGGTGGTGAGTTCATCCACAATTCATTTATCATCTATTGCGAATAAAATGGAATTAAGCATGAATTATCTTGTCCCAGAACTCAACAACAAAATGGAGTCATTGAACGGAGAATCGTATTCTTTAAGAGATAGTTATGATAATGATTAGTGAATACGGTCTCCCTCAATACCTGTGGGCCAGGCCGTAAACACTTCATATTACATTGGGAATCAAATTTATTTTTGCAAGAATTCAAATAAAACTCCCTTTGAGATTTACTGTTTGAGAAAATCACATGTTTCTTATTTCAAAGTTTTTAGCTGCAAATGTTTTATTTTTAACACCAAAGGTAACTTAGAAAAATTTGATGCCTATTCTTTTGAAGCTGTATTTGTTAGGTATTCAAATACTAGTAAGGCCTATAGGTGGGTCTTCAATAAGTCAACTTTGACAATTGAAGAGCCTATGTATATGAAGTTTGAAGAATCTAACTCTCTTGTGAAGAACGTTGTAGAGATTGATTCTTGAGGTGAAGATTTTGAAAAGATTTTCATGAAAGACTCACCGGCTTAAGAGGAGGATGATAAGAAAAGGGATGGCACAAATAGCGAAGCTCAAGATGTAGAAGTGGAACCAACTCAACCACTTCCAATGTATTGGAGATTTTCTACAAATTATCCCAAGGACATCATCAAAGGTGACGTTTCCAAAAGGGCAACTACACGCTCAAACTTCATGATATATGTGGCCATTTTGCATTCATATCCCACATTAAGCCCAAGAATATCCTCAAAGCTAAGGGCGACTCATATTGATTACTTGTCATGCAAGAAGAGATTAATCAATTTGAATGCAATCAAGTTTGTCATCTTGTTTCTAAACCCCATGATAGACCAGTTATTAGTACTAAATGGATCTTTAGGAATAAGTTGAATGAGTCGGGAAATGTTATTAGAAATAAATCTAGGTTAGTGGCCCAAAGTTACATCCAAATTGAAGGAATTGATTTTAAGAAAACCTTTGCAGCCGTAGCACGGCTTAAAGCCATACGGATGACACTTGCTTTTACTTTATTTAAAGATTTTAAACTATTTTAAATGGATGTTAAAAGTGCATTTTTGAATGGTTTCATTGAGGACGAGGTGTATGTTGAACAACCCCTCGGGTTTGTTCCGAATTTTGTTTTTAAACTTGAAAAGACTTTTTATGGTTTGAAACAAGCTCCAAGAGCTTGGTATGAAAGATTGAGTATTTTTCTTCTTTTAAATGGTTTTGTTAAAGGCAAAGTTGATACTACCTTATTTATAAAGCATGTAAATGATGATATCTTAATAATGCAAATATATATTGATGATATCATTTTTGGATCTACAAATAAAAAGCTTTATAAGGATTTTAAATCACACATGAAGAAAAAGTTTGAAATGAGTGTGATAGGGGAGCTCAACTATTTTCTTGGACTCCAAATCAAGCAAAGTGGTGATGGGATCTTCATCAATCAAGCTAGGTATACAAGCGAACTCATCAAGAAATTTGGGTTTAAAGATGCAAAGATATGCAAGACTCCCATGACTACCACAATGAAGCTTGACAAAGATGAATAAGGTAAAAATATTGACATTAAACTCTATCGTAGCATGATTGGTAGTTTACTTTACTTGACGGCTCGTAGGCCGGATATTATGTTTAGTGTGTGTCTGTGTACTAGATTTCAATCTTCTCCTAAAAAGTCTCACTTAATTGCCCTAAAACGTATTATTAGATATCTAAAGGGCACTATTGGAATAGTCTTGTGGTATCCAAAGATCGAACAATTCTCTATGATGAGTTATTCAGATGCCGACTATGCCGGTTATAGAGTGGATAGAAAAAACATTAGTGGAACTTGTCAATTTCTAGAAAATTATCTTATTTCATGGTCTTTCAAGAAACAAAATTTCGTAGTCCTCTCAACTGCTGAGGTGGAGTATGTTGTGGTCGGGGCTTGTTATGCACAAGTATTTTGGATGAAATATACTCTCCTTGATTATAATTTGCAATTTGACCATATTAAAATATTTTATGATAATTCTAGTACCATTCATATGACCAAGAATGCAAATAAATATAGCAAGATCAAGCACATAGAGATTAGATATCACTTTCTTTGAGATCATTATGAGAAAAGAGATATTGAGATTTACTATGTTTCTACCGATTTTCAATTAGCGGATATTTTTACTAAACCACTTGATCTTAATAGATTTTCTTTCATTTGTGGTGAATTGAATGTTTGCATTATTGAGCCATGAGTTTTTCAGATTATTATTTGTTTTGGTATTTATGTTTGATTTTTTTTGTGTTTACTTTAAATTGGTATGATTTTGCTCACTTTAAAAATAAAATTGGTATCAACAATGATAGACTTTCAATTCACTCTATTGGTATCTATTAGTTTTCATTGATTTGTAAGTCCCTTTTTGATATATGATAAAAAGAGGGAGGGAGAAGATTTATGAGTTTTTTGGTATCGAAGAAGATTTATTAGTTATTTGATATTGGAGAGATTTATGAGCTAGAAATTTATGATTTAGCTACTTGCTATTATCTCTATTTTATGTTTGTATGCCTTGCTTTGTTGCATACCTATTTGGTGGTTGGAGGCATCGATGGAGGATGGTATGTCTATGCATGATTTTTCATATTTCATATCTATACCTTATCTGCTTATAATGACTTGTTTTGAAATTGACATATTCTTTAGTCATAAATAGTTGAACTTGATAAATAAGCATAATTTAGGGGGAGCTTTCCAAGCTTTCTATATTTGTCTATCCTCAATAACTCATATATTTTGTCATCATCATAAAGGGAGAGATTGTTGACCTAAGGGTACACTCTTCGGTTTTATTTTGGGATTACAAACTGCATGACGTTATTCGGTACTACTAAAGTTTATGTGTTTCTAAGTATTTTAGGTTCTAAGAACATTGTTGATGCATTCTTCCTCAAAAGAAAGGTATTCTAGTCTCAATATCACTCAAGGAAAGGGTTCGAGTTTAGACGATCAAGATTCACATTTTGGGAAAGTCCTCTTGAAGATTGCTTGAAGACATAGAGTATAATTGTAAGATAATATAATGTTTAAAGTATAGTGTGTAGAATTGATGCTCAAGAGTCACATACACAAAATACAAGTTTTGAAAATACGAGTCTTGATATCTAGTTTTTCTCATTTTGATATTTTACATGGTTTGATATTAGATACATGTCCTATATTTTTACAAATTTATGTATCTAGTTAATATCATTTATCTCATAGCCTGTGTATTGCCAAAACACTTTTTAAACAAATACAAAAATTTTAAAATTGAGTTTGATTTCAAAAACTATTTCAAATATTGTTTTTAGCCTAGCATCATCTCTACTTATCGGTTTTTCACTCTCTCAATCAAGAAGGCAATTGAGTACCTTAACTCATTGTCTAGAGGATATAGAGAAAACGTTCTAGAGCCCTTTATAGAGAATTTGGCTTCACTTCTTGATTTGGATTGACTATTTGTATCATACTTTTAGTAATTGTTGCATTTCCGCATTATTGCCTATTAGATTAGCATTACACCTATTCACTCCCTTTCTAGGTGTACTTTTTATATGCATAGAAAAGATATTTGCTTTCTTGCTTCCAAGAGCTTAGAGAAAACTTTCTCTCATTCTTCAAGAATAGTCTCAGGGTTCTAACACCCTAGTCTTTCAATCTCAAAAAAATTTCAAAACTGGATGAGAAGAAATTCCCTGCAGAAGACTTGAAGACTCATCGCTCGCATCATCAAAGGGACAAATTTGTCACGCGTTGACCAGACTCCGACCGGCACACTTTCCCAGAAATTCTAGAAGAGGATTCTAGTAATTTTTATCATTTTTTACTTGTAATTCTTTTTGATACTTAAGTTTTCTCTTCGATGGAAATCACGGTCGACTGCTGGCTCCAGTGGCTATTTTTATAGTCGTTGGCATTTGTTCGACCTCTGGCAAAATTACCAAAAGTGGCTATTTCTTTTTGATTGATTTTATCTTATTTTCAAACAGATATATTTTACTTTATTTAGGTCTAATCACTGTTTTAATACCTGGGTTTACTTTTTAATCATCTTTCCCTATTCCTATACATAGTGGTCATTGTTTTGTTGGCTCCATGAGAAATTTGGATGATTTCTCCAGCCAGGATTATACGATGGTGCGTAAGAATCATTGTTCAGCCTTGAAAAGGCCGCATTCATCAGTTCTGAAAAGTATCGTTAAGCTTGAAACACAGGACACTCCTCAAACACACGATTCATGGCCTGACAGTAAGTATAACTTGGAGTTGGAAATTGGTTTGGGCAGACTTAATAGACTGGACTTGGTTCCTTAGTTTCTAAAGCTTCCAGTCTTCTCGCTAGGTTAGCTAACTTAGCTTCGTTAGCTATGGATGATTCAATTAAATGAAGATCTCCTTTTGAAGAGCTGGAGTTTGAATTTCTAGAGCTTTTACTAGTTGGTTCTCATTAGATGGTCTTTTCAGCTAGATTCTCATATAAATCACATCCTTTATTTTCATCCTTATATAAGAATCCACCTTGGCACATGCTTTCTAAGAGGGTCTTGGTTGAGTAGTCTAAACCGTCATAAAAAAATTGACATTGTCGCCATTTCTCTATTCCATTATGAAGACATTGGACAAGGAGGTCTTTGAAGCATTCAAAGTACCTCCAAAATGGTTCACTAGGTTCTTCCTTGAACTGCATGATGTTTTTCCTAATGAGAGTGGTGTTATGAATTGGATAGAATTTCTTCAAAAAGACCTTGATGAAACCATCCCAAGATGTGATAGAGCCGGCCGCTAAGCTGTATGGCCATTTCTTGGCTAAGTCCTTAAGAGCGAAAGGGACAAATCCCAACCTAATAGCATCATCTGCAAGGTGTGAGATTTTCATCATTAAGCATACTTACGAGACTCTTATGAAGAAATAAGCATCTTCGGACTCTAAGCCATGGAACTTAGGGGGAGTATGTTGATGAACTGTGACTTAAGCTCAAAGTTGTGTTCACCAACTGATGGAAGTTGGATGCAAGATGGAAGTGAGGTTCTAATGGGATAGAACCTATCCTGTAAAGATGTCGGTTGAGACATAACCAAATGTAGTCTTAGTTTGAACTTGGGTGGTGATGTGTTTCTAGTTAACCTAGATAAATTAAGGTCTCTTGACCATACTTGCATACACAAACACAATCACAAACAAGTTCACCAATAGTCAACAAGAGGAAATAACCAAGCCTAGTCTAAGGTAACCTTGACCTAGATAACTCCTAACTGGTTGATTGTCCACAGGAGGTATAATGCAGACTTTGACCACAAGCTAATCAGGCAGGTCAGGGCAAGATTGGTGAGAGGTATCCGTGCAAAAGTGATGGGCCTAATTAAGCCAAACCACCAGCCTTCGGAGTTTCGCCCCTAAATACCTTTCCTAGACACTGATTTGGCAGTAGTCAAATTCTAAAACCTTCCCCCTTAGGACAATCCCCTAGTGAGTTCGAGAAGTCCCTAAGGCCAACGTCTATCAGATTTTACTTAGGCCTAGATTGTGCGTGCTTGGAGATGGTTTGTGGGCTAAGGAAGGATAATGAATTCCCCACCTTATCTTGATTTGGGTTTTGCCCTTAGAATTGATTGTGCAAAGTGTGCAAGATATAGGAAAGTAACATTCAAAAGCAAATATCACCTAAGAATATTTCCTAAACTAGATGCTATGCATACGTACGTTATCTCTAGCTATTTTCAACAGTAATTGTAAACTAAACGTAATTAGACAAATACCAAGAATGCAAGTCTAAATGTTTTTTAAGTAATTAACAATCACTCAGATTATTGTTAGATTAAAAATAGAGATTGTGTGAATATTAGATATAGCAAGAATAATAACACACAAAAATTTTATTTTTGCAAGCAATATGTCCTGCAAAAAAGAGTTTTTTAGTAGTCCACAAATTTTCAAACTTGCGCTGCAATTTCTTGAAATTCTTTTCCTACTTTCGAGAGTAGAGGCACAGAATAGCAAGTCTTCTCCTAGAGAGCTTGAGTGCTAAATCTGAATCTAGACGTCCCTAAAATAGGACACTAAACTTGTTAAAAAAAAATAAATACACTGTTCCCTCCCAGCAACGGCGACAAAAATTTGATTGTGAAATGAAAGTGATAAGAATTATCGTATAGTTTTGGGCAAACGGGTCATGTCTACGAGGAGGAATGCGATGAAAACTTTTCAGTGTTTTTGTTTAGAAAGCAAAGAATGGTGTTTGTTTTTTAGTTGAAAAGAGAATGGAGAGAAGGGAAGTAATTTAAAGAAAAACTTAAAACTTAGAGAAGGCTTTGGAAAATCTTTTAAAAAAATTATGAAGATTGTTTGGTTGTTTTTAATATAGGAAAAGGGTTCACTAATTTTCTACTCAACTACATACTTATCTCAAGAATATTTTGGTGCATCACTTTTATCATAGGCAAAAACCTTTAGTTTATTTTAATGTCCTAGTAAAACAAATAAGATGATTTTGGTTTAAATCTTAAGGCCTTTCTTAAAGCATCATTAAAAAGAGAATGTTAAACCATCAAGCGCGAAGAAGAAAGTATGGAATAAAAACATCTTAAAGATATTTGTGTTTTGAAAATCCAACTTTAAAAGAAAGGCATCCTCATGAGCTTTCAAGAACAAGGTTTAACTCAGGCATTATTATGATTCAAGAGAGTCTCTTTCATAAAAATCAATCGAAAGATAGGAGGAAGAAGAGATTAATTAGTGAGCCCAGAAAATAAGTTTAGCTACGCATGAAACAATACAAAACAACATATGAAAACAAAATAGGACATGCCCGTGAATTGGAGAAGAAGAAGAAACGCTTTGAACCTTTATTGATGTCACTTCAATCTTCAGATTATAATCACTATGTTCCTCTCTCTCACTGGTATTTGGACTGAACTATAAATTAGAAAATAGAGATACAACTTCTCTATTCTATCTAACAAAGAACCTAAATCCTAAAAATAAACAAGAAATTTAATCCTAGTCTTCGCTCCATTTTTCAATACAAAACCCTACCTTTTATAGGCAAAACCCGGAGGGAAAGGAGTGAGGTGATAAGGGGAGCAAACGCTCCCCTTATCTCCACCAACGCGCCACTGATCCGCGGCTTTGGCCATGGATCCGCAGCAAGGATGTGGCCAAATGGCCACATCTTGGTGGAGATCTGGCTTGCGTGGGTTTGACTCCCTTTTGTCTGGCTGGATTCACTGTTTGGCTCTAATTCTAATCTGATCTTCAGTGATTCTCAAGCTAACCAATTTGGATCCTTATAAAACTAAATTAACTAGTTTTCAACCTCCCTGATCTGCCATAATCTGCCCTGATCTTTTTATTTCGAATTAATTCTGAATTAAATCAGAATTTGATGGGCTTTTGGGCTTGTTATTCTTCCCTTTCCTTAAGAAATGGGCCTGCACTTAATAAAGAAAAATAAGACTTTGTTAATAGGATTTATTAGATAATAAACATGGTAATGTGACAATATATATGCAATATATGTGACTGATCACACCCCCACACTTATCTTTTGCTCACCCTCGAGCAAAAATATCAAAACTAATCCTAATCAATTATTAGACCACTTTCGCAGGTCCCTCGATTGCACTGAGCATGTGCAATAAGTCTTAAACCTCTAGGTTATCCCTAGAGAATGAGTTTTATCTCGTGAGGGTTTTCAGTGGATTGCACCCACAAAATCCATAAAGAAAAGGGAAAAATTGTTAGCATTTTTGAAAAGCATTTTGAAAAGATAGAAAATTTTTAAGGTATTGTTATAAGAGTTCAATAAATCTATAAGTTATAGGATTATCAAACTTTTCATTCCTAAACTTAGTCTCTATTCAAAAACAAGTCATCAATCAAATTAAGGAGTTAAATTGTATTTCTCATCTAATCTATTACTTTACCCTGAGTCATATGCACCATCGTGACCGTGAAGTTTGACTAAGGATTCTTTAACATTAACTCCTATGCCTTATTTATATTTATTTTTGGTGATTTCTATTCCTTAATTCCATTAGGCTTTCTAATCTTCCCATGTAATGAGCCTTTAGTCGGTAACTCAAATATTTGGTGACTTTGTATTTGTGTAAAACTTTAGGTTGTGATGGATTGTAATATTGGTACCATGTGGCTTTATGACTTTGGTATGGTTATGATATGGTTTTGTTACTTTGGTATGGTTATGTTATAGCTTTGTGACTTTGGTATAGCTAGGATATGAATTTTGTGATATGTTACCTGTTGCTTTAATATTTTGATATTTTGCGCTTTGTTACATCTCCATATATGTCACTTGTTCTACATTTGTTGTTATTTGAGTTAATCTATTGATACTTGAGATTGTTTGATTTCAATTATTAGTTTGCATCTTTATATTTGGTTTCTATTATGATCATCCATTGCATCTTTATTTGGAGGGATGGAGGTTTGGATAGTTGAAGGAAACCATTTGTGCATACTAATTTGTATCTCCATATTCTTGTGTGCATGAATGTTATGCATAGAGCTTACATAATAAAAATCCTATACATATGCTTTACATGTTGCATTGAATTTAATTGACATATTTGATATATGCATGTCTTTAGGGGGAGCTTCTTTAAAAGCATCTTTCACGTTTATTTAAAATAACTCCATGAGTTTTGTCACATCAAAAAAGGAGAGATTGTTGGCCCAAAAGCCCTTCACCCTCATTTTGATGATGATAATCTCATGAAGTTATCAATACTAATGATTTTAATTTATATAAGTTACAGTTTATAAAAAGTACTGTAGTTATGTGTTCAGCTTCTCCAAAAGACTCAAGTTTTGAAGCTAACTACAAAGTAATCCAAGAGCCCAAGTATTAATTTTACACATAGAACTCTGGATTGGAGTCAAGCTCAAGAGATCAAAAAAGTTACAAAATTGAAGCAATCGAGAAGAATTATTTTTTATTTTACAATGTAAGATTTAGATTTATCAAAACCAATTTTAGAGGTCTAATTGCTCAAGAGATTCGTACACACAAGAAATTTATTGTGTTTTGTTTCTTAATTCTTGAAATTTTTTTTGATAGTTTAAATAATTTTCATAACGGCATTTTCATGCAAGGTTTTTGAAAAAGAATTTCTATTTTTACAAAAACAAGTTCTATACTTTACTTTTGTGTTGATCTAGGAACACTCATATTTGAGCTTGAAATATATACATGAACCTTATTTTGAAAAGAGATTTCAAAATGTTTTAATGAAAAATCAACGAGTATTTCAAAATATTTCCTAGAATATGTTTTGGCCCATTGTCAGTTAACCATTCGGTCCACCGTCATACAGAGATGATTGCTCTGTCGGTCGACCGAATGGTCGATTAATTTTGCTTGGACATGCACAAATATAGCTTGTGCACATCAGTCGACCTCTCGGTCAATCGTGTATAAGAGCTAGGTTCTCTACTTGTTAACATCGACCGACCAACGGGTCGACCAACTGAGACACCAGAGTTCTCTATTGGATTCAGTCAACCGCCCGGTCGACCACTATCCCCAACGGTCAGAAATTTGACAGATGGTAGTCTACCGGCTGATCGACCGATAGGCTTGCTAAAGCCATCATAACCCCAAATGGCTATATTTGTAATCTGTCTTTTCTGATTAATCAACAATGGGTATTTAAGGTTTCTCTCTTCTATTTTGACCCTCTATAAATAGGGGTACTTTAAAAAAACCCTAAGAGAATTAATTAAGTATTTTGTTCAAGATTTTTAAGAGTTTTAGTATAGATTTTTAAAAGAAATCAGTTTGAGCCTAAATTCCAAATACAAGTTTTTCAAGCTTTTCGTCTTTAATCCAAATACATCAAAGCTTCCCTCACATTCAATATCTGAGCTTCAAATTTCCTGCATTGACTCTAGGATTAAGTTGTGAGCTATTTGGTGATCTAAGAGAGATCATTCCACTCCTTCTATTCAAGTGTTGTAGAGCTTGCGGGTTAGTGATTGTAGGCGTCACGATACCGAGTCAAAGAACTTGCTGGTTTGATTGTTCTTGCTGGAATGTCTAGAATTGGTGATCTTACGGGATCCAAGAATAAAGAAAATCCTTCTTTGCAGTGAAGGTGGGGATGTAGAGCAGTGGCTTAAACCTCAAAACATATTCTCACGTTTGCGATTTCTTTCTCTTTTCTTCTCTACTCAACTCGCTCCTTCATATCTTTCATGCTATATCGTGTTATCATCTCTTACTAGATATATCTTGTTCTTCATTGTTTTAATTGTGTGAATTATTTTTCTTACTATTTGTATTGCTAGATAGCATTAGTTGCTTTTTTAATTCTGCATTATTTGCCATATTTTTTAAGCCATCACCTATTCATCCCCTTCTAGGTGACTTCAGACCTTTATGATGAGAATAGAGAGTAATGCCCAGAGTGTGGGAAGAGAAAGAGAGTAAAATCTTATTAGTAGAGTTTTTCTTAACTCATTGGAGAACACCGAGTACGATGTTTGCATGCAGCGGATACGTGGATATGCTAACAGGAGCAGTAGTCTACTGTGTTTGTCGATAAGCCCTCTCAGCTGCCAACATTCCCCTCTGCCTGTTAACAGGCTTTTCCTGAGATTAGAGTGTTGTGCAGACTGGATCAATCTGTCGACAGGCCAATAGGTCTGTCGACAGCATTTGGTCTCTGGACGAATTTCAAATTGGATTCATAGTTCGTTTCTGATCCGAATTTGGAGTGATTTGTTTCTTTATTTTCATGGACTCTATGGCTACGTAAAGAGGGATATTTCCCCTATTGATTGTATCTTGTACTTGATTGTTTTAATAAGATCTCTCTCCCATTTTACCCCAAAGACGTAGGTGAAATTACACCTAGAGGGGGGATGAATAGGCGTATAGCTAATCAAATGACAATTTAATACAATATAATATGAAATGATGCAACTGATCACTTAAAACAAGACTTGAAGCTGGATTCCCTGTGAAGGGCTCTGAACTTCTCCTCGTGATTCCTCTAGATAAGAGTTGAGGTGCTCAATTGCTATCTTGTTGATATGAGCATTGGTCGAAAAAAATAAATGAACGATAAACACGTAAATAGAGACAATAAAGCAATCATAAACAAAAAGACTTGTTTCGAGGTTCGAGCCACCGCTCTATGTCTCTGCCTTCACTACCGTGAAGGATTTCACTATCCACTATTGGATCCTCCACGAAGGGACCTTACAACAAGGACTTACAACCACTCGAAGTATACAACTCCTCAACTCAATCCTCTACACTAGAGGCAGCACAAAGCCAATTGAGATAACAAGCTTTGGGTGATCAAGAGACCACAAACACTCTCTTAGCAACTCTTTTACAAAATTCTATAGAGTAAAATATAAACTTGAAGCTCCAGGATGTAAGTGAGAGTGAAAATCAGAAAAGAGAGATTTTAAGAGCAGAAAAACTCAATTAAAAACTTTGAAAATAAGAGCACAAAATAAAACTTAAAATTTTTTCTCTTTGAAAGCAAAACTACATTTCAATGAAATTTGTTGTTGTGAATTATTCAATCCCAATGACCCTTTATATAGGTTTTAGAAAAATATTTTTAGAATAGTTTTACCAGGTTTAAAAGGAAGAAATTAACCCTAGAAATTCAACTTAACATGATTTAAAAAATATGTTTAAAAATAGCTTTCAAAATTTGACCATTACTACCAATCTGGCAGTGTGTCGGTCGACCGGTCGGATGATCGGTCATTCAAAAAAATTGGCCGTTGGCTCTCGGTCGACCGTGTTTAACCGAGACCAAAACTGGTCGATCGCTGGGTCGACCGGTCCCCTATTGCGGTCGATCGACTGTAACCAGTTTGGTCTCGGTTAAACACGGTCGACCGAGAGCCAACAGCCAAATTTTTTGAATGACCGCCTATTGCGGTCGACCGGGAATATGCACAACGTGCAAGCCAATTGTAGTAAGGACGGTCGACCGCCTAGTCGACCAACCTAGGCCAAAAAACTACGTCAAGGTATTTTTGAAGATACAAAAACATTTTAAATAATTTTTGTTTGAATTTTGAAAGAGAGAAGGCATGCATAGCAATGAGATACAAGTTCTAAACAGAGATAGAAATTTTTAAAAAAATATGGAACAAGTATTAAAACCAAACATGTCATAACCATACTTTGAAAACATGCATTTTTGTGTGTATATATTTAAGCATCAAATTTATATTCTACTCTTTAACGAACTAGTTTCTTACAAGGTTTTAATCGACTATAAGAATCTTCAAGCGGCTTCTTTGATAGTGAAGTTAGAGAGATGTTGAGAGCTTTGAGCTATGATCCCATTCTTGAGTATTCTTGAGCCATCAACACTTTTCTTTAGAGGAAGAAACCTGTTAGATTTTTTTTTGAACCCTGAAATACACTCTTGAACTTGATTAGATTCAAATAACTTCATTGCTTTGTTATCATCAAAATACAAAACAGGGGATGGTAACCTTTGGGCCAATAATCTCCGCCTTTTTTATTATGACAAAACATATGAGCCATTTAAAATAAAATCTTGGAAAGAGCTTTGTAAAGCTTTCCCTCAAGTTATGCTAGCTATCAAGTACAAGATATCAACAAGTTATATGATAAAGGCATAGAATAAGAGCATGATCAAACAAATACCCATAAATAAATACCAATAAATACTCATAAAAATACTCATAAATACTTCTCCCCCTTTTTGTCATGCATCAAAAAGGGTAAGCATAAACAACCAAAAACTAATACATATGTAGATTTTATCAGAAGGAAAAATCATGAATCAACAATACAAATATTTAGTTCTCCACAATGAAAGAGAATCTATTAAATCAATTGGCTTACTAAAAATATCTACTAGTTGAAAATCAGTTGAAACATAATCAATTTCAATATCATCTTTCTCATAATGATCTCTAAGAAAGTGATATCGAATTTCTATATGCTTTGTCTTACTATGTTGATTTACATTTTTAGTGATATGAATAGTACTAGTACTATCATAAAATATCTTAATATGATCATAATGCATATCATAGTCAAGGAGAGTATGTTTCATCCAAAGGACTTATGCACAACAAGCCCCGACCGCAACATACTCCACCTCGACGGTTGAGAGGGCTACAGAATTTTATTTTTTGAAAGACCATGAAACAAGACAATTTCTTAGAAACTGACAAGTTTCACTTGTACTCTTCCTATCCACTTTACAACTGGCAAAGTCAGTATCCGAAAAACTCATCATGAAAAATTGTTCGGTCTTCGAATACCACAAGCCCATTCCAATAGTGCCCTTAAGATATCTAATAATGCATTTTACTGTAATCAAGCGGGACCCTTTAGGACAAGATTGGAATATAGCACATAAATATATACTTAACATTATATCCAGCCTACTAGCCATTAAATATCGTAAACTACCAATCATGCTTCTATAAAGTATAATGTCTAAATTTATATCTTGTTTATCCTTGTCAAGTTTTGTTATGGTAGTGTTCGGAAGGTAGGAGTTTACTAATATTCAGAGAGAGAGGGTTTAGAGTCAACCTTCGATACTCGTATGTGATGCTCAAAAACTCCAAAATGTATTCACAGATTTTCTTTACTCCTTCCAAATCACCGTCGTAGCATAAGCTATTACGGGTCGATCCACAGGGAGAGTGTACGATAGAAGCATTCACGGATTTACAATTGAGTTTGTTGTAAGAAAGAAAACGAAAATTCTTCTATGTTCAAGAAAAACAAAATGACTTAGAAAGTAGAGGAAAAATTCTTTCTGGATTTTGTTGCATAAAACGGAAAAGAATGGAAAGGAAAGTGGAATGAACTTGAATGTAGCTTGAAAGAGAACTTTAAGAAAGGAAACTTTGAAAGACTTTAGAGAAAAAAAAAACATTGACTAGCTAACTCTTCTAATTTACTAACTTACTAATCTCATAGGGTGATGCATGCCTCATGTTGATTCATCGGCAAAGGTTCGTCTTGCTTGTTTGGTCAAAATATTTTCCCATGTAGAGGATGAGTGATCTTCTCGGCTTGACTTATAGCCTCATTGATTCATCGGCTCCCGAGATAGATTTTCAATGGTGGAATCAAGGATAGTCACTCAAGGATATGCTATGGAAGAAGATACAAGATTCATTAGTCCATCAAAGCCATACTCGAGCTAGCATTGAAGTAAGAAAGTTGTACTACTAATTAATAGCATAGTTTAGGTACTCCATCTCCATGTTCCATCAAGGCACTTATTCTAAAGACAAGGCTCTAAATGAGGTTCACATGAATCATATGGAATGAAAACAAGCATTTGCCAAGAATTAAAGTAACTCATCTTCATTGGGGATAATAGAGACTTGAAATTACAAGACTACAATAAAGCATCCAATGAATCACATGAATTAGCAATCACCCAAGAGTTAGTAGTTAGTAAAGTTAGTGGTTAGCTAGTCATGTTAGAGAGTTAGCTAGACATTGAAATAAAAAGCACATAACAATTCATTGTAGAAAAAGATGCAATGGTAATAAAAGCTTGAAGAAAGTAAAGCACAAGAAAGTAAAGCACTAGAATGAGTAAAGATGAGAAGAAAGAAGGATCAATTCTTGCATTTGAGTTGTCACCTCTCCAATTACAAGATCTCTCATTCTCTCTCTCTTTGCTAAATTCTAGAAGGAGAAAGAAGATTACAAGAGCAACTAAAGAAAGCTAGAGAAAATCCCTACAATTCTCTCAAAAATACAAAGCTCCTCTCTCCTATTCTCTCCTCTCCTTTTTCGCAGAGGCCCTAGGGGTCTATTTATTGGCTCCAGGGGATGAGGCCCTCAAATCTCAGCCGTGGGATTAAGCGCTGGCTCAACGGCCAGATGCTTGCCACGGATCCGCGGCCAGAGCCGCGTTTCCGTAGCAGAATCTTGGCCGTTGCGCTAACGATTTTTGTTGCCATTCTGTTATTGTCCGTATGCCTCGCTGGACCTTCTAGAAAGTTGAGAATATTCGTGGACGACTCCAGACCAAGGCTTTTCTTTTGGGCTTCTTCTTTTGGGCTCTTTAATTAATCCCTTAATTCCTTGTAAATTCCTTGTTTATGGGCCTTCATCTCCATTAATGGTGGACCTGAAAAAAGAGAGAAAAAGCAATAAAAATCTTATTTTTATTTATATAAAGCATGATATGGAAGTGGAAAATGATACAAAAATGAACTCCAATCACACCCCCATACCTAGCTTTTGCTCGTCCCCGAGCAAAAAGAAAAAGAGAAAAAATCCTAGCTAAATTATTGAACCACTTTCGTAGGTGTCACGATTGCACTGAGCTCGTGCAACGAGCCATTAAACCTCTAGGTTACCCTAGAGGAGGAGTGTTGTCTCCTGAGGGTTTTCAGCAGATTGCACCCACAAAATCCAAGAAAGAAGAAAAATGTTAGTGAAAAAATTTATGATCCATATTTTTCAAGAATTTTCCTTGATCTATAGGTTTCGGGTTACCCTAAACTTGTCCTTCTTTTTATAAGTTTCTATTTTAGAGTTTTATCTTCAACTTAGGTTAAGTTTTTAAGGAATAGAGAGAAAACCGGATTTTGTATCAAGCCTAGAATATATACATCTATAAATATGAGGAATTTTTCTTAGACTAGAGTTCATTTATTTACTAATATATATAATTTTTTTCTTTTATTTATTTATTTATTTATTTATACCTCCTTAGCTTCCTTAGGCTTTCTAATTTACCCATGTAGCGAGCCTCTTACCGATGACTCCCAAACCAGTCGGTCTTAGGGCACCAGATGAAGATACATCCCTAAGGTTTAAGGACTCGAGTAAACTAGGCCACGAATGCTAAGGACTTAACCACCTTTAGGCGTGACTGGCCATGCTTCTTAAGGCACAACTAACCAGCTTAATTAGTGGTTAAGTAATTATTTTATTTATTTATTTGTATATATTTTTCTATATATATATATATTATTATATATATGTGTAAATAGAATCACTAAGTCTTTGATTAATCCCTCAATATATTTAATGTATATAATGCTAAAGAGAGAATTAAAATCTAACAATCTTTCTTGTCCTTTTTTTCTTAACCTAAAAATCCAACAAAACTCCTCTTTTCGACTTATATTAAGAAATCTTAGTTTAGAGTATCCTTAATTCCTAAGATCAAGTTTGATTCTTTAAAAATGGATCAAAATTTTCTCTTTTATTTATTTATTTTTTATTTTTTTTAAGGGTTTTCTAAAAAGAAAATGAAAAATCCTAAAAACAAAATGAAAAAATCTAAAAAGAAAATTAAAAAACCTAAAATGAAAATGAAAAATCTAAAAAGAAAATAAAAAATCCTAAAAAGAAAATAAAAAATCCTAAGTATCTACCCCCCCATACCTATCTCATGCATTGTCCCTAATGTATGCAAGATAAAGTATGCATGAAATAGGTAAAGGAACGGTGTCACCCTCTTCGTCGTTTTGGACCAGCGGTGGTGCTGGGTCCAGCCGACTGTGAACGCCTAAGACTTTCCTCAATACGGTCTAATCGAGACGTCTGCTCCGCAACTTGTTTTCTCAGTCAAACTTGTCCCCGGAATATTTTCTTCATGCCCCGCCAAATGATGGACATGAATGCACGTGAATTTGCAGGGGGGTCCTGGTGCCAAAAGGCGGGCTCATCCTCTTCCTCTAAACTTTCCTCAGAAGAGGACGCCACTGGCACATCTTCGGACTGGACACTAGGGGTCCAGACCGCATGTAGACAACTATTATAGGCACTAGTGACCCTCTCGTGTGCTATGAATACCCTGTCATATGCGTCAAACACATCATCTGGTAGGAAAGTCCTACATAGACGAGTAATCTGAATAGGGTGTGAATACTTAGCATCATGTGTGCGGGAGGAATTGGCAATGATATAATAGAAGATGGTCTTGTTAATGCAGACCGTGTGCTGCCGGATCATGAGGTCGTGTATTATTTGCAGCACATGCATGTTGAAAGAAGTGGTGTGGTCCAGTCCTAGAATATTGCGTTGGATCCATCGACCAACGCAATGCACATTACGAAAAGTGGTACTGGCTTTGAGCCCTCGGTCCTGCTCTATACAGCGGGCCCCCATGATGGACATGTAATCAATGAGAGGAAGGGGGTCGCTGTGTTGTGGGTAACAGGGGATGTGAGTGAGTTCTTCAAGTAGAGAAAGTGTGATAAAGATGTCACCCAGGGGCATATGAACCGCGAATTGATACGTGTCTAAATTCACTGAAGCATGATCAATGGAAGTGTAAAATGATTTAACTAATTCAGGACAATAATATGCTTCTTGATCAAATTTATCATACACGAGAGCATACCAATCCCAAGCACGGATTCTATTAGAAAAATATGCCCATACCCATTATTATCACTAAAAATTCTTGAATAATCTTTCTCTGCAAAAAGAGATGGTGTCATGCTAAAGAATGTAAAGCAACACAAGAGATTAGAGAATTAGAATGCAAACCACCCCCAGAATACGTAGGGGGAAACAAAATCCTAATTGCAGAGAGCACACGGCAGAGAAATCAGATGATCGGGCACTGGATCGGGCAAGTGCAGAGATCCGCGACTGCAACAGAACTTGGCGGCGCACCAGGGAAGCAGAGATGGCCGCGGAATCGCGGCTTTTACCGAGGAAACGCGGCAAAAAGGTCCTGGCAGAGGTGGAGAAAAAATTGAGAGACGACGCTCGAGTTGGGTGTTTCAGATCTGAGTTTAGATCTAGGGTGAGGGGAGAGACTTGGGGTTAGATGATATTTATAGTTAGCTTAGAGAGATGAATTCCCAAAATTACCCTAGGTTGAATTAGGTATTTACAACCCTAGGGTGATTTAAAAGGAATTCATGAAGAGAGGGAATTCTTGGTGCTATTTAGCACCAAAGTCCACTTATTTGAAGTTATTACATTTTTATTATTTTCTTTTATAATTTTTTTTACTATTTACAAAAGGGGTCCCAAAATGATATGCAGGGAGAACAGGGAAAATGTACAAATGAAATGGTCACATGTAGACTGGGTCACAAAGACCCAGTTCATGAACATCTTGTGACTCGAACTCAGTGGTAAAAAACGGCTTCAAGCGTTGACCGTTGACAGTGAAAGTATTGCCATTTTTTTGATCAAAAATTTCAATGGCACCATGTGAGAAGACCTTTTGAACAACGTATGGTCCTGACCACCTGGTTTTCAATTTACCAGGGAAGAGGTGGAGTCTTGAGTTATATAACAGAACCTTTTATCGTGAGACAAAAATTTTCCGGTGAAAGGATTTATCGTGGAAGAGCTTAGTTCTGTGTTTTGCTATCCGAGCGTTGTCATATGCCTCGTTTCTCAGCTCTTCTAGCTCGAATATTTGCAATTTTCTCAAAGCACCGGCTTTATTCAAATCCAAGTTCAGCTGCTTTAATGCCCACATAGCTCGGTGTTCTAACTCCACAGGCAAGTGGTAGGGTTTTCCAAATACAACTCGATATGGAGACATACCGAGGACAGTCTTGTAAGCGGTCCTGTATGCCCATATGGCATAGTGAGTTTGATAGACCAATCCTTACGATTCTGTCCAACGGTTTTCTCCAATATGAGTTTAATTTGTCTATTAGTGACTTCCACTTGTCCGTTAGTCTGAGGATGATATGCCGTGGATAATTTGTGAGAAATAGAGTATTTGCGCATTAGGACTTCAAAAGCCCGATTGCAGAAATGACTCCCATTGTCACTAATTATCGCACGGGGGGCTCCGAAGCGTGAGATGATATTTTCCCGTAAGAACTTGATGACAACTTGGTTGTCATTTGTCCTTGTTGGAACTGCTTTAGCCCATTTGGATACATAATCTACAGCCACCAAATTGTATTGGTTGCCATAGGACAGAGGAAAGGGTCCAATAAAGTCGATGCCCCACAAATAAAAAATTTCGACTTCCAAGATGGGTGTAAGGGGCATCATGTCTTTCCGCATGATTCGACCCGTTATTTGCATCGTCACATAGCTTGCAGAAAGTATATGCATCCTTAAAGAGAGTGGGCCAGTAAAATCCACTCTGAAGTACTTTCTCAGCAGTTTTTCGTGGACCAAAATGTCCACCACAAGCTAACTTGTGACAGAATGTCAAGACACTCTGATGTTCATCCTCAGGAAGACACCTTCGTATTATCTGGTCAGGACAATATTTGAATAAATACGGTTCATCCCAGAAGAAGAACCACATTTGACTCATGAAACGGTGTTTGTCCTGACATGACCAATTGGAAGGTGTTCGCCCGGTTGCAAGGTAATTCGCTATATCAGCATACCAGGGCTCTCTACACATTATAAAAATGTGTTCATCAGGAAAATCATCATTTATGGGTATTGTCTCCTTTGGTGCATTGGGGATTCTTGACAGGTGATCGGCTACCACATTCTCAATGCCCTTTTTATCCTTGATTTCCAAATCAAACTCTTACAAAAGAAGTATCCATCGAATAAGTCTTGCCTTTGCATCCTTCTTTTGCATTAGGTATTTGAGGGCGGAGTGATCGGTGAAAATAGTTATCCTGGACCCTAGCAGGTATTGACAAAATTTTTCCAACGCAAATACAATAGCTAAAAATTCCTTTTCAGTGGTTGTGTAATTGAGTTGGGCTTCATTCAGCGTCCTACTAGCATAGTAGATTACGTGTTGCCTAGTATCAATACGCTGCCCTAGAACAGCGCCGATAGCATAATCTGAGGCATCACACATAATCTCGAATGGCTTGGTCCAGTCTGGCGCAAAAATTATCAGCGCTGAGACAAGTCTACACTTAAGCTCCTCCCAGGCTTGTAAACATTCTTCATCGAATTTAAAGGGTACATCTTTTCCTAAGAGATTTGTCAAAGGTCTAGTAATTTTGCTAAACCCTTGAATGAATCGTCTATAGAAACTAGCGTGCCCTAAAAATGATCTAATGTCTTTTAAGCATGTTGGCTCAGGGAGCTTTGTTATTACTTCCACTTTAGACTTATCAACCTCAATTCCTTTATTTGAAACTTCGTGCCCAAGAACGATTCCTTGCTTGACCATAAAGTGACACTTCTCCCAGTTGAGTGTCAAGTTTTTCTCCATGCATCGTTGTAAAACCAGCTTAAGATGGTACAAGCATTGTTCAAAGGAATCGCCATAAATCAAAAAATCATCTATGAAAATCTCCAAGAATCTCTCCATCATGTCTGAAAAAAGACTCAGCATGCAACATTGAAACGTTGCGGGAGCATTGCATAGGCCGAAGGGCATTCTTCGGTATGCAAATGTTCCAAAGGGACAGGTGAAGGTGGTTTTGTCTTGATCCTCGGGAGCGATAGGAATTTGATTATATCCTGAATATCCATCCAGGAAAAAGTAGTACTCATGTCCCGCTAATCTCTCGAGCATTTGGTCAATGAACGGAAGGGGAAAGTGGTCTTTACGTGTGGCAGTGTTCAACTTTCGGTAATCGATACAAACTCGAATCTTCGTAGGAAGTCGTGTTTGTACCAATTCTTTTTTATCATTTT
This sequence comes from Agave tequilana, assembly GCA_038442645.1. Taxonomy (NCBI): domain Eukaryota; kingdom Viridiplantae; phylum Streptophyta; class Magnoliopsida; order Asparagales; family Asparagaceae; genus Agave; species Agave tequilana. The sequence goes on from JAVJIF010000911.1 coordinate 66,508, forward strand.
CTACCACGGTAAATCCTGCTTTCTTTGGCACAGCGTGGACTGGACTTACCCATTAGCTATCGGATATGGGATAGATAATCCCATTGTCTAACAGCTTCAAGATCTCAGCTCTAACAGCCTCCTGCATGATTGGGTTCAGTCTACGCTGTGGGTCACGTTTTGGTTTAGCATCCTCCGTCAAATGAATCTGGTGTTGTACTATGGAAGGACTAATCCCCTTTATGTCAGCCATGGTCCAACCAATGGCTTCTCGATTTTCTCTTAACACTGTAAGAAGATCCTCTTCTTGCTGTTTCGTGAGATGGGATGCAATGATCACGGGAAAAGCTTCTTTCTCATCCAAGTACTGGTACTTGAGATGGTTGGAAAGAACCTTAAGCTCAGAAGAAGGGACAGGATCTATCAATGGTTGTTCTTGGTGCAAGGGAAGAATAGGGGTGGTATTAGTGGCCTATTCCACAGTGGACTCAACAATCTGATCAAGGTTGAAGTCATCAGACTCCAACTCAAATTCTTCATTGGACTCATATTCAACCTCCATGTTATGTTCACTTGTTAAACCCTCGATTAAGTTCACTTCAAATGACTCATTATCCAAATCTCGAGGTTGTTTTCTCAGGTGGAAAACATTCACCTCTTTTGTCATATCTCCAAAAGTTAGACGCATCGAGCCATTCCTACAGTTGATGATTGCATTTGCGGTGGCTAGGAAAGGGCGTCTGAGAATGGCAGGTGTCTGTGCTCTGTGATTATGTATGGGTTGCGTCTCTAGAACAATGAATCTATGGGGTAAATGAATTCCCTGACCCGTATTAAAACATCTATAATCTCCCCCTGGGAATCTTTACAGAGTGATCAGCCAATTGTATAGTAACTTTGGTCGGACGGAGGTCGCCTAATCCTAGTTGCTGATACACAGAAAAGGGAAGAAGATTGATGCTGGCTCCCAAATCAAGTAATGCCCTATTGATAGTGGTCTGTCCTATGATACAAGAAATGGTTTGGGCTCCCTGGGTCCTTATATTTCACAGGAATTGGCCCAATGAGCAACTCGCTTATGTTTGAAGCTAGGAAGACCTTCTTAGGGCATTTGCTTTCCTCTTCTTGGTGCACATTTCTTTTAAAAATTTGGCATATGATGGGACTTGTTGTATGGCATCAAGAAGGGGTACATTGATTTGTACTTGATTAAACATTTCTCTTATCTTCTCCATATGAGCATTCAGCTTTTGGTTTGCTAGCCTATTTGGAAATGGTACAATAGGCTTGTATGGTTGCTCATCTGTCTTTTCTTTTTCTTTGGATTTGGAAGTTGATGGTTGTGAACTTGAAGATGGATTGTCTTGAGTTGGTTGCACTCGAACAGGAGGTGTTGATTTTGACACTGATTTGGTGGGTTGATTGGAAACCTTATTATCTACCCGCTTTTCGGATCTCAGAATATGAACAGTGTTGCATTGACTGGGGTCCATGTCTTCAACTTCATGCAGATGGAAGTGATTTTTTGGATTGGGCAATGGCTGACTTGGTAGCATTCCTTTCTGTCTTTCATTCAAAGAATTAGCCAATTGACCTATCTGGACCTGTAACTTGTTCATATCCTGATGGTGGTTGGTCATCATTGAAGCCTGGGTTTTGGATAGGGTTTCGACCATTTTTTCCAAATCTGACATTCTTTTGTCTGGATGATTTTGTGGTTGATGTTGCTGATATGTGGGCTGAAAGTTTGTTTAGAAATGTGGTGCATTCTGATATGATTGGAATTGTGGTGGACTCTGGTATGAGTGAAAATTTGGTGGATTCTGGTGGAAACTGGGTTGATGAGACTGAGCAGGATATTGATGTGAAAATGGTTGCCATGGTTGCTCAGGACCAGACTGACTCCAGGAAAAATTTGGATGGTTTCGCCATCCCGAATTGTATGTTTTTGAGTATGGATTGTAGTTGGGTCTGGTGTATGCTGCATTCGTATTTTCCTGATACATTTGAGACTGGTAAACAGGACACTCTTCGAACAGATGGTTAAGATCATGGCAATAGGTACAACCCGAGTTGACCATAGGTGGTAGGTTGACCTAGTTCACAGCAGTAGGTTCCCTAGATTCGAGCAGTTCTATCCTCTTCATCAATTGTGTTATTTTAGCCTCGGCAGCTATGGAGGATTCTATCGAATGCATACCGGTTCTGGAAGTGGTGGGAGTGGGTTTTTCTGGGCATGACTCCCACTGAATTGTTTTTTCAGCTAAGGCTTCAAAGAGGTCCCAACCCTAATTCTCATCTTTCTTTAAAAATTCCCCTTGGCACATGGTTTCAAGGAGTGTCTTTGGTTGGTAGTCAAGTCCGTCATAGAGAATTTGGCACTGCCGCCACTTCTCTATGCCGTGATGAGGACATAGGGCTAGTAAGTCTTTGAATCGTTCGAAATATTTCCAGAATAGTTCATTAGATTCCTGCTTGAACTGCATAATGTTCTTTCTCATGAGGGCTGTCTTGTGAATGGGATAGAACTTCTTAAGAAAGACTTTTACAAAATCATCCCATGAAGAGACAGAACTGGCGGGAAGATTATATAGCCATTTCTTAGCTATATCCTTAAGCGCGAAGGGTATGAACCTTAATCTAACAGCGTCCTCAGTTAATTGGGAAATTTTCATCATCACACATACTTCTTTAAACTCACGAATGAAGAAATATGCATCCTCGGATTCTAGGCCATGAAATCGTGGGAGTGTATTTATGAATTGTGGCTTCAGCTCAAAGTTATTTCCATTTGTTACAGGTAGAAGAATGCATGATGGAAATGAAATGCGAATGGGGTAGAACTTGTCTTGAAGAGATGTGTTGTTGGCCATGATTGGAATTGTGTCAGGAGGTGGTGTTTGTGCAAGTGTAGAAATCCTAACAAGTCTTGCAGAATTTGGATCCCGGTACCACTCTTACATGCACAATCATAGACAACGTTCACCAATCACACAAGCAAAAAAAGGAAAATAACAAACAAGAAAAGAAAAAGCAATCACAAGCTATCTAGGATACCTGGACCTAGACGACTCCTAACTGTTCGATGAACCAAAGAAGGTTATTGCTCGAGTCAGACCACAGTTAATCAGCCAAGTAGGGGCAAAATACGGTGGGAGGTATCCGTGCGTAAGCAACGGGCCTTAATTACGCCAAACCACAGTATCTTCGAGGCGTAACCTCTTAATCCCCAACCTTAGACACTGATTTGACTGGAGTATGAATCAAAAATAATTTCCAACTTCAGCTGATCTCCTACTGAGTCCGGATGTCCCTAGGGCCAACATCTATCAAATTTTATTAAAAAGCTTGGAATTGTGAGTGCTTAGATAATGATTTTTGGGCAAGGAAAGGGTGATAAAATCCCCACCTTATCTTGTTTATTGGGTGATGCCCTTAAGATCAATTTTGTGCAAATGTACAATATATGCAAACAAGGTTCACTCAAAGCGATGTAAATCAACCAAGAAGTGAGTTTTATTCTAAATGCAATGCGAACGTACCTTGCTCCAGCACTCTTTAAGAGTAAAGTAAATGAATTGAAAAGACATATGCCTAAAAATGCAAACGTCTAATCAATTTTTAAACTTTTCAACAAATGTTTTACTATTGATTATTAGCAGGATCCTGGTGAGAACATACAAGAAATAAGATTTACTGCAGCTATGTTTTTGCAGAGCAAGCAACCCTGCACAAAACCAGTTAGTAGTCAACTCCTCTTTGCCGCGGATCCGCGGCTTTGGCTGAGAAAACGCGGCAAATCAGAGGGTACTTGGCCTCTGCTTTCTTGAGCAGAGGCCCAAGACCACTTATATGTTACTGCAGTGCTTTGTTTCCTATTTCTCTAACCTGTAAGCTGCAACAGAGAAGAAAATTCGTTTAGTTAAGTTAACTCAAATGAAAACCGTTACTTTCCCCGGCAAAGGCGCCAAAAATTTTGTTCGGAAGGTAGGAGTTTACTAATATTCAGAGAGAGAGGGTTTAGAGTCAACCTTCGATGCTCGTATGTGATGCTCAAAAACTCCAAAATGTATTCACAGATTTTCTTTACTCCTTCCGAATCACCGTCGTAGCATAAGCTATTACGGGTCGATCCACAGGGAGAGTGTACGATAGAAGCATTCACGAATTTGCAATTGAGTTTGTTGTAAGAAAGAAAACGAAAATTCTTCTATGTTCAAGAAAAACAAAATGACATAGAAAGTAGAGGAAAAATTCTTTGTGGATTTTGTTGCATAAAACGGAAAAGAATGGAAAGGAAAGTGGAATGAACTTGAATGTAGCTTGAAAGAGAACTTTAAGAAAGGAAACTTTGAAAGACTTTAGAGAGAAAAAAAATCATGACTAGCTAACTCTTCTAATTTACTAACTTACTAATCTCATAGGGTGATGCATGCCTCATGTTGATTCATCGGCAAAGGTTCGTCTTGCTTGTTTGGTCAAAATATTTTCCCATGTAGAGGATGAGTGATCTTCTCGGCTTGACTTGTAGCCTCATTGATTCATTGGCTCCCGAGATAGATTTTCAATGGTGGAATCAAGGATAGTCACTCAAGGCTACGCTATGGAAGAAGATACAAGATTCATTAGTCCATCAAATCCATACTCGAGCTAGCATTGAAGTAAGAAAGTTATACTACTAATCAATAGCATAGTTAGGTGCTCCATTTCCATGTTCCATCAAGGCACTTGTTCTAAAGACGAGGCTCTAAATGAGGCTCACATGAATCATATGGAATGAAAACAAGCATTTGCCAAGAATTAAAGTAACTCATCTTCATTGGGGATAATAGAGACTTGAAATTACAAGACTACAATAAAGCATCCAATGAATCACATGAATTAGCAATCACCCAAGAGTTAGTAGTTAGTAAAGTTAGTGGTTAGCTAGTCATGTTAGAGAGTTAGCTAGACATTGAAATAAAAAGCACACAACAATTCATTGTAGAGAAGATGCAATGGTAATAAAAGCTTGAAGAAAGTAAAGCAGAAGAAAGTAAAGCACTAGAATGAGTAAAGATGAGAAGAAAGAAGGATCAATTCTTGCATTTGAGTTGTCACCTCTCCAATTACAAGATCTCTCTCTCTCTCTCTCTCTCTCTCTCTCTCTCTCTCTCTTTGCTGAATTCTAGAAGGAGAAAAAAGATTACAAGAGCAACTAAAGAAAGCAAGAGAAAATCCCTACAATTCTCTCAAAAATACAAAGCTCTTCTCTCCTATTCTCTCCTCTCCTTTTTCGCAGAGGCCCCAGGGGTCTATTTATAGGCTCCAGGGGATGAGGCCCTCAAATCTCAGCCATGGGATTAACGCTGGCTCAACGGCCAGATGCTTGCCGCGGATCCGTGGCCAGAGTCGCGTTTCTGCAGCAGAATCTTGGCCATTGCGCCAACGATTTCTGTTGCCATTCTGTTATTATCCGTATGCCTCGCTGGACCTTCTAGAAAGTTGGGAATATTCGTGGACGACTCCAGACCAAGGCTTTTCTTTTGGGCTTCTTCTTTTGGGCTCTTTAATTAATCCCTTAATTCCTTGTAAATTCCTTGTTTATGGGCCTTCACTCCATTAATGGTGGACCTGAAAAAAGAGAGAAAAATGCAATAAAAATCTTATTTTTATTTATATAAAGCATGATATGAAAGTGGAAAATGATACAAAAATGAACTCCAATCAGGTAGCCATGGGAGTTTTGCTCATCTTTGCCCCTTCAAGTCCAAATTCTTGATGAGTTCCCTTGTGTACTTGGCTTGATTTATAAAAATTCTAGCATTCTTTTGCTTGATTTGGAGTCCAAGGAAGTAGTTTAGCTCGCTCATCATATACATCTCAAACCCATTCTTCATGCATGATTCAAAATCATTGCAAATCTTTTCATTAGTAGATCCAAATATAATTTCATCAACATAAATTTGAACAATAAAAATATCACTATCTACATGTTTTGTAAAAAAAGTGGTATCTATTTTATATTTTACAAAACCATTTGAAATAAGAAATGTTTGAAAGTCTTTCATACCAAGCTCTAGAGCTTGTTTTAAATCATATAAAGCTTTGTCTAATTTGAAAACAAAATCCGAATGTGTAGGATCAAAAACCCCCGGGGGGTTGTTCAACATACACTTCCTCTTCAATAAAATCATTTAAAAATGCGCTTTTGACATCCATTCAAAAAATTTTGAAACCTTTATAAGAAACAAAAGCAAGTGTAATCCGTATGGTTTCAAGCCGTGCTATGGGTGCAAAAATTTTCTCAAAATCGATACCTTCGATTTGGGTGTAAGCTTAAGCCACTAACCTAGCTTTATTCCTAACAACATTATCTGACTCATCCAACTTATTCCTAAAAATCTATTTAGTACCAATTGTTGGTTATCATTTGGTCTAGGGACAAGATGCCAAACTTAGTTGCGCCGAAATTGATTGAGCTCTCTTGCATGACAAGCAACCAATATGAGTTGCCCTCGGCTTAGAGGATGTTCTTTGATTCAATATAAGAAATAAAAGCAAAATGGCCACAAAAATCATGGAGTTGGAGTGAGTAGTTACCCCCTTTGATACATCACCTATGATGAGTTCCTTGGGATGACTTGTAACGAATCTCTAATCTTTTGGAAGTGGTAGTGTTGGTGTTACTTCAACCTCTTAAACTTCACCTTGTTCATCAAGTTTTGGCTTATCTGCTAGGATAGGTGAGTCCTTTAAGGTTACTTTCTCCATGTCTTCACCAAGAGAATCAATCTCTACAACATTCTTAACAAAAACATTAGATTCTTCAAACTTAACGTTCATAGATTCTTCAATTATCAAAGTAGATTTATTGATGATTTTATAAAGCTTGCTAGTGTTAGAATAACCAACAAAAATAGCTTCAAAACTTTAGCATCAAATTTTTCAAAGTTATCTTTGGTTTTTAAAACAAAATATTTGCATCCAAAAACTCTAAAATAAGAAACATTAGGCTTTCTCAAACTATTTTTATAAAAAAATAAATTCTATTTGATATGTAACATGAAGTGTTTACAGCCTCGGCCTATAAATATTGAGGGAGTCCGTATTCACTAATCATTGTCTTAGTCATTTCATGAGAGTACGATTCTTCCTATCAATGACTCCATTTTGTTGTGGAGTTCTAGGACAAGACAATTCATGCCCGCTTCTATTTTTTTCACAGTAAGTGATAAAAGAATGGTTAATAAATTCACCACCTCTATCACTTCTTATGCGTAAAATTGAAAAACCTTTTTCTTTTTCAAACCTTTTTCTAAAAATATTAAAATGCGAAAAAGCTTGATCTTTATGTTCCAGAAAGAAAACCCATATAAAACGAGAAAAATCGTCAACCAAAACAAAAACAAAACAGTTTACATTTAAATTCTTAGTTTAGTAGGACCAAATAAATCCCTATGGATTAACTCTAATGGTCTAGATGTGATGATATCCTTGATTGGTTTGAAAGAGGACTTGGTTTGTTTCTCAAGTTGGCACGCATCACAAATGTGGTCCTTTGCAAACTTCAAGCCAGGAATCCCCTTCACCGATTTCTTAGAGTTAATTCTGGATAGATGGTCAAAAGATACGTGGCCTAATCTTCTATGTCATAACCAAGAATACTTATTGAAAGCATTTAAACAAGTAGCATTGCAATCTAAATTTAACATATCCATAATATATGCATTATTTTCACAAAATCTTGAAAGAATGCAAGCATCAAGTTTGTCATCTAAAACATTGTAAAAAGAATCATCAAAAATAACTTTGAAACCTTGATAACATAGTTGACTAATACTAAATAGGTTATGTTTGAGTCCATCAATTAAAATATATTTTCAATCAATGGAGATGAATCGATTTTAATGTTACCCGTACCGATAATGTTACCCTTTGAGTTATTTCCGAAGGTGATGGTGCCACCTTCTTGATACCTTGATAGGGGTACGAAATTATTGATGTCCCAAGTCATGTATCTTGAGCAACCGCTATCAAAATACCATCACTCCTTACGTCTTGGATCTTTGGTGTGTACCTAAATCAAATAATTAAGTTATTGATTTTGGTACCCATATTTTCTTGGGTCCTATGACGTTAGTACTTCAAACCCAAATATGATTATTAGAAGCATTTACATGATCAAAATAAAATTTAGCTAAGTGATCCTTTTCTGCCATAATAAGTACATGAATAAACTCTACCATACATGAATGCATGATATGTATGATGAGCATGTGGTACATATGCATGCTTGGTGTGTGATTTAGAAGTGTAAGCATGTGTAGTATGAATATGTCTCTTTGAAGAATTTTTCTTGTAAAACATGTCTTCTAATTTATCTTTATCAAACTCACATTTCTTTAAAATATTTTCTAAAGTGTTGATTTTAGTTTTTAAAGTAGAAAATTCATTTTCAACAATCATGGGAAACTTTACTTTATATGAAATCTTAGATGCATCAAAGTCTTTTTGCAAATAAAAGAGTGGAAGATAAAGCATCCTTTTCTTTAGAAAGAGTGATAATTTTATTTTAAAGAACTTCATTTTTAGACATTTTTCTTTAGAAAATCATAATTATTTGAACGTTGTACAAATGTTTCTCCTAATTCATCCATAGTTAAATCACAATCATCAAGAGAAGGTTCAAAAATTACCTTAGGTGTGTTATCATTTGCCATGAAACACACATTTACCGTGTCCACCTCCTCGTCGGATTCACTTTCTGAATCCCATATAGTTTTGAGAGCTTTCTTCATAAATGGCCTTTTTGGCTTCTTTGAGAAAGATAGCTTGTTTTTCATATCCAGACATTTTGCAATGATATGTCCGGGTTTCTAACAGTTCAAACAGATGATTTTCTTTTCCTCCTTTCCTTGCCATCGTCTCCTATTGTTGATCTTTGCCTTGTTGTACATCCTCCTTACATTTCTTACAAGGAGGGAAAGATCTTAATCATCTTCTTCTTCATAATCATCACCAGAGATGGTGGGAGTAGACTTGAAGGTAATTGTCTTCTTCTTTTGTGGTGTTGTTTCTTCTCTAGCCTTCCTCTCCATCTTATGGGTCTTAAGGTTGTCGAATGAGCTCCATCTCTTCTTTGTCGCTTAACTCTTTCAATGTAGTAGCTTTGACTTCCCATGAGGGTGAAAGTGCACAAATAACCTTCTGGACTTTTTGATCATTGTCAATGGCATCACCTAAAGAAAAAAAGACCAATAGTTATTTTAGTAAATTTTGTAAACATATTATCAATGGACTCATTTTCATGAATAGTGAAGTTTTCATATTGGGAATGCAAGAGATCAATTTTAGCCCTTTTGATTTATGACGTTTCCTCATGAGTGACCACTAGGTGTGACCAAATCTCGTAGGTGAATTTGTAATGAATGACCCTACCTATGTCGTCATCGTTCAAGGCTTGAAGCAATGCATAGTGTGCATTTGCATTGGCATCAAACTCCTTGCGGCAATATCGGACCAAGTGTTCTCATCACCAGTGGGTACACTAAAGGGTTTAGTCACCGCTCTTGCAACCCGACTTCCTAGGGATTGCAAAAATATGGTCATCTTAACCTTCCATATAGGAAAGTTAAGGCCATCAAACTATGCAGGGGTCTTAATACCTTCAGCCATTTTTACTATAGTGGATAGAATGACGATGTTAATGAAATGATTAGCAACTAGGATCTCTTAAGGTTGTTAAGTGATTGAGCTTGAACCTGCACATAAAATACAGTATTTCAAATTTAAGAATAGGATGTGCAAGGTGCTCAATTCTACCGCAATAGCAAGTGGCCATGCGGGTCGTGATCCACAAGGAGGGACTAGCGATGGAAGCTTTTTAGTAAGTCTTCTTTTAGGCTACAAAGTTTGGTTAAAGTTCTGTTTTAGTTTTTAAAAAGAAAAGAGAAAAATTAGGTTAAAGTTAAGTGAGGAAGAAAGTGGTAGAATGAGAAGTGGAGAAAAATGGAAAATGATTATTTACAAAGAAATTGAAAATAGAAAGAAGTGGGTGTTATTGGTGTTGGTGATCTAAACTAAAGAAGTAAAAGAAAAGAAAGAAAAGATTAAAGAAATACTTACCTCCTTTGGTTGATGACTTACTTGGAACCCTTGCATGTTCTACCTTGTTTCGGAGGCGTTCAATGCATAAGCCATAAGATCGAGCTCAGTCCCCATTTGCATTACATCATCAAGACGAACAAGAATGAAATGATACGGAGTCTTGAGGAGGAGAACATCATCATGAAATATCGTTGGCACTCATACAAACATGGCTATACTAATGCTTCTATATTCACTTGGATACTAATCAAAACCAAAAGAGGTAAAGTAGAAAGAAGAACAAGAAAACAAAAGTAAAGACGAACATAAAAAAAAATTACCTTTTATTGCTTGCAGAAACGATGGAAGAAAGGAGGAGGGTACATCGGTGTCACTCTCAACATAAGCCTCTCTCTCTTACTTACATGAATCTCAATCTAACCTAAGCTTACATAAAAATTAAAATTATATAAAAAGAAAACAAAAACTTATACTACAAAGAATGAAAAACTGGACTAAATCCTATCTCTCTGCTTGGTCGTCTCCCTTGCCTTCAAGATTGCAGGTATTTATAGATGAAATACAGAGGTTAGAGGAGTATCAAGATAGGAAAATCTGGCTTTTCTGAATTTGAATCCTCCCCTTATCTCCAAACTTGATTTGAGGTGGATATTCAGTTCTGATCTGCAGTTTATTGGCGTGTTGATTGCTGAATATCTCTTATCAAATGACAGAATTAGAATTAGTGATCAACATAAGAGTTGTAGCTTTATAAGTTTTCTTTCTGGATCATCTTGAATCATCAGATTTACGATTCTGTAGCGAAATTTATGATTAAAATACTAAAATGTATCCAGTCAGAATCTGAATCAAACTTGCTTCATCTCATCCGTTGATTTTCTCTCTATCCATTTATCTCTCTGTATTTGATATTATCCTCAGTTGATCTTTAGCTAACCAAAATGGATTTATAGACATCTGAATTTTATCGGTTTTCATTTGGTCTTATCTTTTTTATTTGCTCTGATCTTCAGCTGAACATTGGCCACAATCCTTGATTTGTTCTAACTAGATCTGGGATCATACTCGGCTAACCAAATAGATCCAGTTAAATCTGATTTTTATTGGTATTTATTTGGTTTAATTATCTTTCTCTTCATCATTATCTTCTGCAAAATAAATATTTAAGACAAAGAAATTAGCAGATTTATTACACGATAAATGTTGGAGTGTAATGAAAAGAATGCAAAATATGTGTACGATCATTAAGCCAAAAACTAGATACCAAAGCTCTGATAACAATTGAAATTATACCTAGAGGGGGGTGAATAGGTGATAGCTAATCAAATGACAATTCAATATAATATAATATGAAATGATACAACCGATCACTTAAAATAATACTTGAAGCTGGATTTCTCGTGAAGGGCTCTGAACTTCTCCTCATGATTCCTCTAGATAAGAGTTGAGGTTCTCAATTGCTATCTTGTTGAGATGAGTATTGATCCAAAAAATAAATGAATGCTAAACAAGTAAATAGAGACAATAAAGTAATCGTAAATAAAAAGATTTGTTTTGAGGTCTGAGCATCCGCTCTATGTCCCCGCCTTCACCACCATGAAGGATTTCACTATCCACTATTGGATTCTTCATAAAGGAACCTTAAAACAAGAAATTACAACCACTCGGAGAACAAACTCCCCAACTCAATCCTCTATACCAGAGGCAACACAGCCAATTGAGATAACAAGCTCTGAGTGATCAAGAGACCACAAACACTCTCTTAGCAAATCTCTTACAAAATCCTTTATAGTAAAATGTAAACTTGAAGCTCCAGGATGTAAGTGATGAAAATCATCTAGAGGGGGGTGAATAGGTGATAATGCTAATCAATGCACAATTTAAAAATTATGATGCAACAATCTTCCAACACAAGTGAATATAGCAAGAAGAATATAGAGCAAGTAATAAAAGCAATGAAAGTAGAGCAAGAAGTAGAAGCAAGTAAACCAAACGCAAACACCAAGAATTGTTATCGAGGTTTGAGCACCCAGCTCTACTTCCCCGCCTTCCCCAGAAGGATTCCAACCACTTCCACTATCACAAAGATGTTACAAATCCACCGGAGTACCCAACTCCACAATCTCAAGTACAAGCAATCACTTAGTAGTCAAAAGACCACAAACTCTCTCTTGCAAAATTCTCTTCCCTTACAAAGGTACTTAGAGAACAATGAGTAGGAGTGAAGCTCTTGTGTGTAAAGAAAAAGAAATCAAAGAGTTCTTGAAAACACTTCAGAAAATGAGAGAGAATTTCAGCACAAAAACCAAGAAAGCAAGCTCTTTTGAATGCCTTAAAATTTTGAGATTTTCTTGTAATAATTGGTGACCTAATTTCTCCCCAAACACCCCTATTTATAGGAGAGGGCTAGGGTTAGAAGATAAAACATATTTAAGGCTAATCAGAAAGTATTAAAACCAAAACATGTCATTTAAACTCACTTAAGTGAGAAAAGGACAAAAATAAAACAGCTCATAAAAATGCCCGTTACTGTTCAAACGGCTACCTCGGTCGACCGGCCGGTCGACCGCTAGCTTAAAAAATATAGCCGTTGCAGGCTAACGGTCAACCGCCCGGTCGACCCAAACAAACAGAGAGCAAAGATGTTTCAGTCAGGCAGCTAACGGTTGACCGCCCGGTCGACCGGAAAACATGCACACGGATACGTGCATCTGCCAGTACCTCGATCGACTGGGTGGGTCGACCGGCTTGACCTGATACAGGTCGGTCGACCCAGACGGTCGACCGGCTCAGGTCAAAACCCAACATAAAAACAAAATTTGAGGAGCCATGTATTTTTAATAAAATAGTTTTGAATAGAGATATGTATATAATGGATAAAAAGGAGTTTGTAGGCTGAAGATTGTATACAAACTATTTTTGTACATATTATAGGAAATAGTTTTGGAAACAAGATGTCCGCAAAAACGTGTGTGATAGAGCTTCAAACCTAATCACTATTCTTTAACAAAAACTATAAAACTAGAAACAAATCTACAAAAATATTCTTGAGCAATTTTGAAGTCTTGAGCCATGCAATGCCTTGCTAGAGCCTTCTCTTCTATGTTCCCTTCTTGAAGTGCAAAAAGCCTTCTTTGCTTCATGAACCTAGAAATTCTTGCAATAGCTAAGCAATGGCCTCCAAATATGGTACTAACCTGAAACTTATCTTCAACAAACTTATTAGTACCAAATAGCTCTTATTTGGTTTGTCATCATCAAAACTCAATAAATGGAGAGTGTAACCTTTTGGGCCAACAATCTCCCCCTTTTTGATGATGACAAAACAAATAGGCTATAAGCAAAAATATAGGGGAGGAGAAAGCTCCCCCTCAAATTATGCTATCATGAAAACAATGTAAGGTGCAAGCAAAAATCATAAGACTAAAAACCATGAAATAAAATACTTGCAAAACACTTAAATTCAAAAACCAAGAATTCATAAAAACACATCAAAAAACAAAAACATGTATCAAAAACCAAAAACATGTATAAACTCATATGGAACCAAAACAATATGAATTCATAATTTTATCATAAAAACTCATTCTCCCCCTTTTTGTCATACATCAAAAAGGGTTATGAAAACATTTTTATTCAATAACACAAACATTAAGTTCACCACAAATGAATTAAAATCTAGCAAAATCAAGTGGTTTAGTGAAAATATCGGCTAGTTACAAATCCGTAGAAACATAATCAATATCTATATCTCCTTTCTCAAAATGATCTCTAAGAAAGTGATATCAAATCTCAATGTGCTTGGTCTTACTATGTTGATTTGCATTCTTAGTCATGTGTATAGTACTAGTATTATCACAAAATATTTTTATATGGTTATAATGCAAATCATAATCAAGGAGAGTATGTTTCATCCAAAGGACTTGTGCACAACAAGCCCCCGCGGCAACATACTCCGCCTCGGCGGTTGAGAGAGCTACGGAATTTTGTTTCCTAGAGGACCATGAAACAAGACAATTACCAAGAAATTGACATGTCCCACTAGTACTCTTTCTATCTACTCTACAACCCGCATAGTCGGCATCCGAATAACTCATCATTGAGAAATCTCCGGTTTTCGGATACCATAGACCCATTCCAATTGTGCCCTTAATATAACGAATAATGCGTTTTACCGCAATAAGATGGGACTCCTTAGGACACGATTGAAATCTAGTACAAAGACACACACTAAACATGATGTCCGGCCTACTTGCCGTCAAATACAAAAGACTACCTATCATGCTTCTAAACAATTTAATATCAATATTTTTACCTTGGTCATCCTTATCAAGCTTGGTTGTAGTTGCCATGGGGGAGTTGCAAACTTTAGAGTCTTCAAGTCCAAACTTCTTTACGAGTTCCTTTGCATATTTGGCTTGTCATATTAAGTTCCCATCTTGCAATTGCTTGATTTGGAGTCCAAGAAAGAAATTAAGCTTACCCATTGAAGACATTTCAAACTCACATTGCATAACCTTTTCAAATTCCTTGCATAAAAACTCATTAGTAGATCCAAAAATTATATCATCAACATAAATTTGCACAATTAAAATGTCATATCAACATGCTTAGTGAAAAGAGTTGTGTCTACTTTGCCTTTAACAAAATCATTTGAAATGAGAAAACTAGAAAGCCTTTCATACCAAGCTCTTGGAGCTTGTTTCAATCCATACAAAGCTTTATCAAGTTTAAAAATAAAATCGGAATGAACATGATCAATAAAACCGGGAGGTTGTTCAACATAACTTCTTCATTTATAAAACCATTCAAAAATGCACTTTTCACATCCATTTGAAAAAGTTTAAAATTTTTGAAAGATACAAAAGCTAGTGTCATCCATATGGCTTCAAGCCGTGCTACGGGTGCAAAGGTCTCCTCAAAGTCAATTCCCTCAACTTGAGTGTAACCTTGGGCCACTAACCTAGCTTTATTCCTAATGACATTTCCGGACTCATCCATCTTGTTTCTAAAGATCCACTTAGTACCAATTATTGGTCTATCGTGGGGCCTAGGAACAAGGTGCCAAACTTAGTTGCGCTCAAATTGATTGAGTTCCTCTTGCATGGCTAGCAACCAATATGAGTCCGCCTCGACTTCGAGGATGCTTTTGGGTTCAAAATGAGAAATGAAAGCAAAGTTACCACATAGGTCATGGAGTTTAGAGCGAGTTGTTACCCCTTTAGATGCATCACCTAAGATGAGCTCCTTGGGATGATTTGTAGCGTATCTCCAAGCTTTAGGAAGCGGTTACGAACTTTCCTCTTTATCCTCTTGAACATCACCAATTGATTCTTGCTTATCTTCTTAAGCGGGTGTGTCCTTCAAGGATAGTCTCTCCATGTTATCACCTAATGGTTCAATCTCTACAACATTCTCAACAAACACATTAGATTCTTTAAATTTAACATGCATGGATTCTTCAATGGTAAGTGAAGATCTATTGAATACTCTATAAGCTTTACTAGTTGTAGAATATCCAACAAAGATTGCTTCATAAGCCTTAGCATCAAATTTACTCAAGTTATCTTTAGTGTCCAAAACAAAACACTTGCATCCAAAAACTTTGAAATATGCAACATTAAGTTTTCTAGAATGATACATTTCAAAAGATCTTTTGGAAGAATTTTTGCACAAATAAATACGGTTTGAAATATAGCATGTGGTGTTTACGGCCTCGGCCCATAGATATTGAGGGAGGTCATACTCACTTATTATTGTCCTAGCCATCTCTTGAAGTGTTCTATTTTTCCTTTCTACAAATCCATTTTGTTGTGGAGTTCTAGGACAAGACATTTCATGCTTAATTCCCTTTTCATCACAATAAGTCAAGAAGAGTTGGTTAACAAACTCACCACCTCTATCACTCCTTATTCTCAAAATCGAAAAACCCTTTTCTTTTTCAACTCTTTTTCAAAAAATCTTAAAATGAGAAAAAGTTTGATCTTTGTGTTCCAAAAAGAAAACCCAAGTGAAACGGAAAAATCATCAACCAAAACATATGCATATCTACTACCATTTAAACTCTTAGTTTTAGTAGGTCCAAAAAGATCCATATGAATTAATTCTAATGGCCTAGTTGACATGATATCCTTGATTGGTTTGAAGGAAGACTTGGTTTGTTTCCCAAGTTGGCACGCACCACAAATGCGGTCTTTCTCAAACTTCAAGCAAGGTATACCCTTCACCAATTCCTTAGAATTAATCCTAGAAAGATGGTCAAAAGATGCATGTCCTAATCTTCTATGCCAAAGCCAAGAATTTTCATCAAAAGCATTCAAGCATTTAGTAGAACATTCCACATTAAGCATGTCAATGATATAAACATTATCATCACGAAAACCGGTGAGAATACAATCATTGGATTTAATATCAAAAATCTTGCAAGAAGAATCATCAAAAACAACTTTAAGTCCACGGTCACAAAATTGACTAATGCTAAGCAAATTATGTTTCAAACCATCAATAAGTACAACATTTTCTATAGTAGGAGATGAACCAATTTGAATGTTACCTATACCGATGATATTTCCTTTGGAGTCATCCCTGAAGGTGACGGTGCCACCTTCCATGTACCTTGATAGGGTTATAAAGTTATTGATGTCCCACGTCATGTGTCTTGAACAACCACTATCAAGGTACCACCGCTCCCTACGTCTTGGAGCCTTGTGTGTACCTACATCAAATAATTTAGGACTTGATTTTGGTACCCACATTTTCTTGGGTCCTAAAGAGTTAGTTTCATTGACCCAAACAAGGTTATTGGTTCGATTTACTTGGTCATAACAAAATTTAGCCAAATGTCCATTCTTACCACAATATGTGCATCTAAACACTCTACCATATTTAAAAGCATAGTGAGTGTGTGATTTGTGAGCATGAGAATTGTGAGCATGAAAAGATTTAGCATGAGAAGTGTTATGTGGAGTGTGAGCATGAGAAATCTTAACATGTGAATCTTTAGCATGAGAAGTGTGCTTTTTAGAAAACATTTCCTCAAGTTTCTTAGTATTAAAAGCACAATCTTTCAAAAATTTTCAAAATTAACCATTTTAGATTTTAAAGAAGAAACTTCTTTTTCATCAACCATAGGAGATTTTGCCTTACAAGAAACCTTGTAGGCACTAAATTCTTCTTGAATAGAAATGAGATTAGAAGAAATATCATATTTCTCTTTAGAAATCATAGCAAGTTGATTTTTAAGAAAAGCAACTTCTTTTTGCAATTTAAAACATTCAATCTTCTTATTGTCATAGGTTTCAGAAAGTTCCACAAAGGCATGTACAAGAACTTCCTTACTTAATTCATCATCTTCATCATCAAGAGATTGAGGGGTTACCTTTGGTGTGTTTGCCATGAAACACATATTCGCTATATCTACCTCTTCCTCGGACTCGCTTTCTGAATCCCAAGTTGCCTTGTATGCTTTCTTTTCTTCCGGTTTCTTTGGCTTGAAGGAGGAAGTCATCTTCTTCTTGAATTCCGGGCAATCCGCCATGATATGTCTGGGTTTTCGGCAATTGTAGCATATAATTCTTCTCTCCTCTTTGCCATCAAAGTTTCTTCGGAAGTTGAGCTTGTTCCTCCGGTACATCCTCTTCACATTTCGCATAAGGAGGGAGAGTTCCTCATCTTCTTCTTCGTCTTCTTCATCGTCCTCAAGAGTGGATGAAGACTTGAAGGCTATAGACTTCTTCTTTAGTGGAGCGACCTCTTCTCTTGCTTTCTTTTCCATCTCATGGTCTTTAAGTTCCCAATGAGACTAATGAGGTCCATCTCATCCTTGTCGTTCAATTCTTTTAAGGTGGTGGCCTTTATCTCCCATGAAGTAGGAAGAGCCCGAATCACTTTCCGCACCTTTTGATCATTGGAGATATCGTCACCTAAGGAAGAAAGAGCATTGGTGATTTTAGTAAATCTAGTAATCATACAATCAATAGATTCTTCATCAATCATTTTAAAGGATTCATATTAGGACCTTAAGAGATCTATCTTAGCTCTCTTAACTTGTGAAGTCCCCTCGGTGTGACCAATAAATGTTGCCAAATCTCATAGGCAGATTGGCAATGAATTACCCGTGTAAGGTCATCCTCATTCAAGGCGGTTAAGAGGAAATTTTGGGCCTTGGAGTTAGCCTCATATTCTCTAAAGGTAAAGTCGGTCCATGTACTCTCATCACTATCGGGTGCTACATAGGGTTTGGTCAAGGATTTAGCTACTAAGCTACCTAAAGATTGCAAAAAGATAGTCATCCTAACCTTTCAAATAGGGAAATTAAGTCCATCAAATTTAGGAGGGGATTTGATGTTATCGGCCATGTTTACTAGTGATGAATGAATGAATGAGAATGTTGATTAGCAAATTTTAAGGATCTCTCTATGGATGTTAAGCCAAACCTAGAGTCCAAGCTCTGATACCAATTGAAAATCACCTAGAGGGGGGGTGAATAGGTGATAATGCTAATCAATGCACAATTTAAAAATTATGATGCAACAATCTTCCAACACAAGTGAATATAGCAAGATGAATATAGAGCAAGTAATAAAAGCAATGAAAGTAGAGCAAGAAGTAGAAGCAAGTAAACCAAACGCAAACACCAAGAATTGTTATCGAGGTTCGAGCACCCAGCTCTACTTCCCCGCCTTCCCCAGAAGGATTCCAACCACTTCCACTATCACAAAGATGTTACAAATCCATCGGAGTACCCAACTCCACAATCTCAAGTACAAGCAATCACTTAGTAGTCAAAAGACCACAAACTCTCTCTTGCAAAATTCTCTTCCCTTACAAAGGTCCTTAGAGAACAATGAGTAGGAGTGAAGCTCTTGTGTGTAAAGAAAAAAAATCAGAGAGTTCTTGAAAACACTTCAGAAAATGAGAGAGAATTTTAGCACAAAAACCAAGAAAGCAAGCTCTTTTGAATGCCTTAAACTTTTGAGATTTTCTTGTAATAATTGGTGACCTAATTTCTCCCCAAACACCCCTATTTATAGGAGAGGGCTAGGGTTAGAAGATAAAACATATTTAAGGCTAATCAGAAAGTATTAAAACCAAAACATGTCATTTAAACTCACTTAAGTGAGAAAAGGACAAAAATAAAACAGCTCAGAAAAATACCCGTTACTGTTCAAACGGCTACCTCGGTCGACCGGCCGGTCGACCGCTAGCTTAAAAAATATAACCGTTGCAGGATAACGGTCGACCGCCCGGTCGACCCAAACAAACAGAGAGCAAAGATGTTTTAGTCAGGCAGCTAACGGTCGACCGCCCGGTCGACCGGAAAACATGCACACGGATACGTGCATCTGCCAGTACCTCGGTCGACTGGGTGGGTCGACCGGCTTGACCTGATACAGGTCGGTCGACCCAGACGGTCGACCGGCTCAGGTCAAAACCCAACATAAAAACAAAATTTGAGGAGCCATGTATTTTTAATAAAATAGTTTTGAATAGAGATATGTATATAATGGATAAAAAGGAGTTTGTAGGCTGAAGATTGTATACAAACTATTTTTGTACATATTATAGGAAATATTTTTGGAAACAAGATGTGCGCAAAAACGTGTGTGATAGAGCTTCAAACCTAATCACTATTCTTTAATAAAAACTATAAAACTAGAAACAAATCTAAACAAATCTACAGAAATATTCTTGAGCAATTTTGAAGTCTTGAGCCATGCAATGCCTTGCTAGAGCCTTCTCTTCTATGTTCCCTTCTTGAAGTGCAAAAAGCCTTCTTTGCTTCATGAACCTAGAAATTCTTGTAATAACTAAGCAATGGCCTCCAAATATGGTACTAACCTAAAATTTATCTTCAACAAACTTATTAGTACCAAATAGCTCTTATTTGGTTTGTCATCATCAAAACTCAATAAATGGAGAGTGTAACCTTTTGGGCCAACAAGTGAGAGTGAAAATCAGAAAAGAGAGATTTAAAGAGCAGAAAAACTCAATAAAAAACTTTGAAAATAAGAGCACAAAATAAAACTTGAAATTTTTTCTCTTTGAAAGCAAAACTAGATTTTCAATGAAATTTATTATTGTGAATTATTCAATCCCAATGACCCATTAGGTTATAGAAAAATATTTTTAGAATAGTTTTACAAGGTTTAAAAGGAAGAAATTGACCCTAGAAATACAATTTAACACATTTTAAAAAACATGTTTTAAAATAGGTTTCAAAAACTGGCCATTATTGCCAACTTGGCAATGTATAGGTTGACCGGCAGGTAGACCAGCCATTCAAAAAAATTTGACTATTGGCTCTCGGTCGATCGGCCGGTCGACCGTGTTTAATTGAGACCAAAATGGTTATAGTCGGTCGATCGCCAGATCGACCGCAGTAGGGGACCAGTCGATTAGTCAGTCAATCGGGAATGTGCACAACGTGCACACTCCAATTTCCAGAGGTTTGGTCGGCCGTGCGGTCGACTGTTCTGGCCTGTAATAGGTACGGTCGACCGCCCTGTTGACCGACCTAGGCCAAAAAACTAGGTCAAGGTATTTTTAAAGGCACAAAAAATTTTCAAATAATTTTTGTTTAAATTTTGAAAGCGAGAAGACATGCATAGCCATGAGATACAAGTTCTAAATAGAGATAGAAATTTTTAGAAAAATATGAAACAAGTATCAAAACCAAACGTGTCAAAAATCATACTTTTGAAAACGTGCATTTTTGTGTTTAAGCCTCAAATCTATACTCTACTCTTTAACAAATGAGTTTCTTACAAAGTTCTAATCGATTATAAGAATCTTCAAGCATGCTTCTCAGATAGTGACGTTAGAGTGATGTTGAGAGCTTTGATCTATAATCCCGTTCTTGAGTACCCCTGAGCCATCAACACCTTCCTTTAGAGAAAGAAACCTGTTAGATCTTTTTGAACCCTAAAATACACTCTTGAACTTGATTAGTTCCAAATAGCTTCATATGCTTTGTTATCATCAAAATACAAAACTGCGGATTGTAACCTTTGGGCCAAAGTAGGCAATTGCCGAACCTCATTAAATTTGTGTTTTCGATTTCTTTTTTTTTTCATTTCTTTGATCATGCAATTTGAGACTATTCTTCTGCTATTACTGTCCCTTGCGCAAGGGATTTCAACAGGGGATATCAGAGCTTTTCGGGTTCGACGGGATTTTTTGTTCGGGTGGAGCAAATCAGCTTGGAGATTGTCTGCAATTTCGTTCGGAGGTAAAGATCTAATCTATCCTATTTGGATTTGTTTTCACTAATCATTTTTCGCATTGTTTTGAGGGATCTATTGAAGAGATGATCGGAGATAGTCAATCCACGGTGAGACCTGTGAGCTCACATCCGATGAAGATCGATGTGCAATTATTCACGTACATTGCATATTTTATGTCATATTTTCATTTTTATTCTTATTTAAATTCTGCTGCTTAATTGGTTAATCATCTAATAGTGTACAGATTGTAATCAATAGAGAAAAAGCAGAAAAAGCCAAATATATCCCATTTAATTAGGATTCTTAAAGATAGGATTTTCTAGCCCAAGTAATCAACGGAGATATACTTGAATTCAGATATCCTAAAAGCAATTCTATCTGAAGAAATGAAGCTAACCGAGTGGGAGTGATCCAGGAGATAAAGTGTTAATGTAACGGCTTGGTTATAGCCGTGAAAATGTGGCATGGCCATATTTTTGCGGCAAATCCCAGGCCGTTGTGTCAGGGATTTTGCCCTTATCTCCAACACTCTTTTCCTACTTTTCTACTCGTATAAATTCAGCACCAGAGCAGAGTAGATGACACATGAAAGAGAACTAGGTTTAGACTTTTATTTTTTAAGGTTAGGATATTCTTTTTAGTTAGTTTAATCAAGTGTAACTTTCATTATTCTTCTTCTTTGTTTTTGTTTTAGTTCAATCCAGAAAATATAGAGAAGGACAGCTGTAATTATAATTAAAGTGACATCAAGGAATTTCAACTCTTACACTTCATCATCTCGATCTTAAACCGCTATGTTTATGTTATTCTTTTCACTTAAATTTTTCCTTGAGTAACTAAACATATTTTCTTGGGCCACCAAACTCTCTCCTCTACTTAGTCTTCTTCTTAATTAATTTTGAAAATAAAACCCAGTTGAATTATTTGTATGCTTTTAATTGAGCCTTGCTATTAGCGAGTGTTCTTGTAAGCACATGAGGATGGGTATTGGATTTTAACATTAAACATAATTTTTAAAATTTTTTTTTCCTTTCTTGCTCTCTTGATGGTTTAATATTCAGTATTTAAAACTGTGTTAAAATGAAGCTTAATTTCTCAAAAACTCAACTTATTAGTTTTACATGGATGCTTCTAAAACTAAAGTCTAAATTTTTATGATCCTATTGAGGCAAGAAAATTTCAAGAGAAGAGTAAGTAATGGAGTAGTAGATTAGTGAGCCCGGATTTCTTCTCCTTATTTCTAAGACTCATTTTCTTCGCTCGAGTTCTCATCGCTTTTCTTATACTCTAATTTTTCTTTGTTTTAAATTTTCTTTGTCTTTCTTTCTCCTTAAACAAAACTCTCAACCGAACCATATTATTTTCTTTCTTTCTTTTAAAAATGGAAAACACAACTTGATTTTTGAACAAAATACCAAAAAACTTGCATCACATTCCTCCTCGAGGACGCGACTTGCTAGCCGTAGGCTACACAATATACTTTTCCAGTCATTACATGACTCTTTACTTTGACTTCTTTACCTCACGTGGTGCACTTGGCAGTACTCGATTTTGACCGAACAAATTTTTGGTGTTGTAGCGGGGGAGGAAACGATATTTTTGTGATTTAACAATTTTGTTCTCTGTTTCAGTGTTCAAGGAAAATTAGGAAAAGCTACTCATTGCAAAAGAACTACAGCTACTTTGTACCTCTACTCTAGAAAGTAGAGCACAAGAGCCCCTGGTTTTGCCGCGTTTTCTCTGCTTTGGCCTCGCAAACGCAGCTAGGAAATTGGACTACAAACCAATTTTTTTGTAAGGCATTAAGGATTGCAACAAAGTCTTCTTCTCTTATTAGTCTCTATTCTTGATTGATTTTTATTCACTATTTTAAACCCAACAGTAACCAATTGCTTTAATTGCTTAAAAAAGGGTTAGACTTGCATCCTAGACATTTGTCTAATTTCGTTTATTTTAATTATTATTAAAGAGTGTTGGAACCAAGGTACATATGCATTGCATTTAACTTAAAAAAAATACTCTTGAGTGATATTACTTGCTTTTAATGTTACTTTTTACTATTTACTTGCACACTTTGCACTAAAAAAAAAACTAAGGGCAAAACCCAACAACAAGATAAGGTGGGGGAGTCATTACCCTTCCTTAGCCATAAAGCATCTCCACTGTACTTACAACATAAGCCTAAACTAAAATCTTAAATGGACATTGACCTAGGGATATCTTGGACTCACTAGGAGATTGACCTCGGGATGAAGTTGTTAGAGTTCGACTCTAAGAAAATCGGTGTTTAAGATTGGGGATTAAGAGATAAGATCTTTGAAGACTAGTAGTTTGGCGTAATTAAAGGCCGTTAATGTGCACGGATAGCTCTTATTGAGTCATGACCCTAGCTGGCCAAATAACTTATGGTCACACTACTACATATACCTTTCATAGACTGTCAATCAGTTAGGAGCCGTCTAGGTCTACCCTCGAATAGGCTTGGTTGATTTTTCTTTTTCTTTGACTGATTGTTTAGTAATTTTATTTGTGATATATATGCATGCAAGTGTAGTTGAGAGACCCAATTACATCTAGGTTAATTAGAAGCAGTTCACCACCAAAACCAGATCTGGTTATAGTACAAACGTCATCCCTGCCGGTAGGTTCTACCCTATTAGAACTTCTCTTCCAACTTGTGTTCGGCTCCCCGAAGCTAGTGGCAACAACTTGGGGCTCAAGCCTCAATTTATATACTCTTCCCAAGTTCCATTGTCTAGAGTCTGAGGATCTGATCTTTTTTATAAGGGAATTTTAGGAAGTACGCATTATGATGCGAATATCCCAGCTCGGAGACGATGCTATTAGGTTATGTTTCATTCCTTTGTCCCTTAAGAACCTAGCCAAGAAATGACGCTATAGTTTGGTGATAGATTTTGTCACATCAAGAGATGATTTTGTTAAAGTCTTTTTGAAGAAATTCTACCCTATCTACAAAATTGTTGGCCCAAAGGCCTTCCACTCCAGTTTTGATGATGATTAACTCATGTAGTTATGTGTACTAATAATCTTGTGTTATTTAGTTTCAGATCATTAATCAAGTTATTAGTTGGTGATTAGCTTCAACAAAATGATTTGGAAGCTTTCACATGTTGATTCAAGAGCTTAAGCGTCAAAGATCATATATAGCACTTGCTCAGTGGATCAAAAAGTTTTGGATCGAGTCGGCTTGGAGATTGCGCTCTACAAGAAGACATCGGTACCTTAGTTTAGTTTTGTGTTTAGATCCAAATTGTAAAGATTAGAATAGTATGATATGCTCAAGTTCACAACACACACGTTTCATATTTTGAATATTGGTTTTGGATTTATTGTTTAACTGATCTTGGTTTTCATGAATAGATATTATATCAAAACAAGTTTACATGGTTTAGTGTATATTAGATTTGTTCTATATACATGCATGCTTCAACTACTTAAACAAACTTAATTTGATATACCTATTCATGTGTTTTAGGTTTTGTGTTTTAACAAAACTTATTTTTGGAATTAAAGACAAAAACTATGATATATATATATATATATATGTTTCTTGTATATTGGATTTCTATCCATATGCATCATGCTTCAAAATGTTTAAATATCATGTTTTTGTATTTAGATGAGTTTTGGACAAAATGTATTTTCTTATTCAAAATAAATGTTTGGTAAAATACAGTTTTTGGTTTTTGGTAAAAATGATAAGACACTAAAATAGTTCATATTGATTGATATTTGAGCTAAACTTTTTATCACATGTTTATATATCAATGCAAAATGATAAAACTATTTTGGTGATTTTTAGAAAAGATAAAAGAATTTTTAAACATGTTTCTAACTAAAATTTTTGTTCCAAGCTTCAACCAAGCCGACTAGTATTATGACCAAGTCGACTTGGGGCTGAAGTCGGTCGACCGGATGGGTCGACTGACGTGCACAACCTTGTGCACGTCTGGCTGGTTGGCACGGTCGACCGCCCGGGTCGACCGTCCCAGAGAGCAGAGCTCTCTGTATGTTTGGGTCGACCGTTCCGGTCGACCGTGAGCTGCCAACGGGCAAAAATTGACCGTTGGACGGTCGACCGGACGGTCGACCGTTAGTTCTGTTTTGGCAGAAATTGCTGCCAACGGCTATATTTTTCTGGGGGCTATAAATACCCCTTTGATAGCCTGTTTTCTCTAAGATTTTTGGTGCGAATTTTTCCCTACTCTCTGGTGTTTTCACAGCAATCAAAAGAAGTTTTTGAACTCATATTGAACAATCTATTTGGAGTTTTTGCTAGGGTTTGGAAAACCAAAGAGAAGGGTTTTTGGGAAAAGAGTTTTGATTCATCTTCTATATATTGGTTTCAATTTTTCTCAAGGATTTTTCTTTGTGATTTTGATTTCCATTCCATTGGTTTTCTCCACACTTGAGCTAAAATCTACTATCTCTTCTATAGGATCTTTGTGTGGGAGAAGAAATTGTTTGTGGTTGTTGTTTAGACCACCAAGTTGTAAACCCAATCTTTTCTTGGCTTTGTGCCTTTGGGTTGTATCCCTCAAGTTGTGAGGTGATCCTTGTGTTTGCTTTGTGCTAATCCCTCAAGTTGTGAGGTGATTGTTTTGTTGGATTGGAGCTTGCCTCAAGGAGGAGGTTGTGTTTGTAAGGAGAGGAGTTGGGTACTCCTTGTATTGTGATTGCCCCAAATCCTCGGTGGAGGTTCCCTTTGTGGGAGTCCTTTGTGGACAAGCTAGTGGACTTAAAATCCTTCTGTGTGAAGGCGGGGATGTAGAGCTGGGTGCTCAAACCTCGAAACATATCTTGGTGTTTGCACTTGTTCATTGACTCTCTCTCTCTCTCTCTCTCTCTCTCTCTCTCTCTCTCTCTCTCTCTCTACTTTGTGCATATTGCTATATCATATACTTGCTTGGTTGAGTGCATCATTTGTTGTAATTGCAATTAGTTTTTAAATTCCGCATTTAGTTCATAGATTAGCCATATCACCTATTCACCCCCCCTCTAGGTAATTTTCAAAAATCACCCTCATTAGGAAGAACATAGGCAAGAATCGAGTGAATATTTTTGGAGGTTTCAAAGATCTCCTTACCCAATGCCCTCATCTCGGTATAAAAAATGGTGACAGTGCCAAATTCAAAATGATGATTTAGACTATAAAACTAAGACTCTCTTACACATCATGTATCAAGGGGATTTCTTTAAAAGGATGAAAATTAAGGGTTAGAATTATTTAAGGAATTAGCGGAGAATACCATCCAATGGGAACTCACTCCAGACAAATTTAGGAATAGTAACTCCATCGCTTAGGTCTCTATTCCATTGAGACATCAATCGCTGTCAAAGTTAAAATTGCTAGCCAAATTAGAAGATTGGAAGTCTTAGAAACCAAAGAGAAGCTCCAGTAAACCAAGTCGGCCCAACACAAGTCCCAACTCCACACTGCACATATTGTCAAGCTATGAACTATGTGTTCGAAGATTATCCATTTTTCTTTACGCATCAAATGTTACCAAGGCATATGAATGTGACCTTCTCAAGGCTCTGATTGAGGTTGAGCCTGCACACAAATACAAAATTTCAAATTTTAAGATTAAAGAGTGCAAGTTACTCAATTCTACTCAATTCTACCACAATAGCAAGTGGCTATGCGGGTCGTGATCCATAAGGAGGGACTAGCGATGGAAGCTTGTTTAGCAAGTTCTTTTTTATGCTACCATTAATGGTTAAAGTTCTTTAATTTCTTAAAAAAGAAAAATAAATTACAATAAAGTTAGGCAGAAAGTGAGAGATTGGGAAGATGGAGAAACCAGAATTGGATATGTACAAAGAAATGGAAAAGGAATGATAGAAGAAGTGGTAGATTATGGTGTTCTAAACTAAAGAATTAAAAGAAAAGAAAGAAACTAAAAGTTACTTACCCTTTTTGTGCTCATATACATTGGATTCGTAGCTACGACTTACCTTATCTTTGAAGGCGATCAAGCATGGCGTATAGGATCTTCCCCATTCCCGATCTACACTAAGAATAAAAGAGCAAGCTATACTAGCAAGAGAATAGTTGTTCATCACCATAGGCCATCAAGGGCACTTGCAAATGGCGAAGCAGTCTCGAGGCTAACAGATTCACTTGGATTGCAACACATTAGAGGAGAGTGAATGAAAACAAGAGTAAAGAAGAAAAAGTAACTTTGATTCAATTCAAATAACAATGGAATAAGAGATCACTTACATTGGTGTCACCTGCAGTACAAGCTTGCTCTCATTCCTCCATAAAAGTATCATCTCCTCTCAGTTACATAAAGAAAATGAAAATTACATGAAAGAAAATAAAAACTTAAGTTACAAACTACAAATTAGCCTAAGTTCTGCTCTCTGCTTGGTCCTTCTCTGTATGCTCTGAAAATCTCTATATTTATAGGCAAAAACCAACGTAGGAGAGCGTATGCAGATAGGGGGAGCAAACACTCCCCCTAACTCACTAACAAAGCCACAGAAATGCAGCTTTGGCCGCGTTTTCACGGCCAGGATGTGGCCAGGTGGCCACACCCTGTTGGTGGTAGTTCCTGGTTTCGCGTTCTGGCTTTATCTTCAGTTGGATTTCTCGTTACAGCTCTGGAATTGTGATGAAACGGCCTTTGAGCTTTGGCTTCAAGCGCTTATTTGGGATGATTCATTTCAACCGATTTTCAACCTCTCTGATTTGCCAAGATTTGCCCTGATTCCCTGATTTCGAATTTATTTTGATTTAATTCAGAATTTGATGGGCTTTTGGGCTCATTTCTCTTCACTCTCCTTTAGGAATGGGCCTACAAATAAATTAAACAATAATTAGGAAGAAGTAGAGTTTATTTTATAATAAATATGAGAATATGATAATAAATGTGCAATCTTAGCGACCGATCAGGCTCCACAACAATCCCTACTCGTAAACATATAATATCGGCTAGATAAATTACCCGAATTTCTCATAGAGCCAAAATAATTATGACCATCCGAGGTCTAATTTTTTCAACCGCTTTCAACCTCGCAACTATCAAAAGAATTTTCCTCTCTAGGTTTCACAATATATATTCCAAAACCCTCCAGCTGAAAGGAAACTAACTGGTTTGGAAAAAAGTATAGAAACTTTGATTATGTCCCAAACATCCTTCGTGCAAAATATGGGATAGTTGTTAAGCAACTATACTCAAGCCATAACTAGGTTAGAGGTTCAGATGAGTCAGCTAGCTAGTTCACTAAGTGAAAGGCCGAAGGGGACTTTGTGTAGTCAGCCATTGACAAATCCTAGAAACTCTAGTCTAGCCCATTTGGCTCAAGATCAGCAGATAAATTAGTGTAGTGTTGTTCACACATTGAAGTCAGGGAAAAAAGTAGATAACCAAGTATCGATGCCATCAACTCCAATCCAGCATAATCCAACACAAGCATCCACTTCCCTTAGTTCCACTTCGTCCAATTCTGACATGTCGGTAAAGACATATTAGCCAATCAGGTACACAAGCCCATAGTTCTATTTTCAAATAGGCTTAAGGATAATAATAAACAAACTGCACAAAGGAAAAAGATACTTGAGACGTTTAATCAAGCAAAGAAAATGTTCTTCTTCTTGATGCAATCCAACAAGTCCCATCCTATGCCAAATTCTTTAAGGATATGTATAACAAAAAGAGAAAGAGTAGTATGCCAAAGAAAGTTTTACTAGCCACTAGCATTAGTAAGCTACTGTCTGGCCCAATCCCTATCAAGTTCATGGATCTTGTTGTCCTTCCATTGCTTGCACAATAGAACAAACTGAAATTAGTTGTGCACTTCTTGATTTAGGAGCAAGTATCAACTTACTCTCCCCAGTATACCAATAATTCGGGTTAGGTGAGCTTAGCCTAACCCGAGTTATCATCTAATTGGCTGACCGGTTAGTGAAAGTTCCTAAGGTAAATTATTGGTGTTCTTATCTGTGTTAGGAAGTTTACTTATCCCATAGATTTTAATGTTCTTGAGACCCAACCAGTGTTAAATCCAAGGTCTCAAACTTTTTTGCTGAACCACTATACTTGTGAATGTCCCAAAAAGTGACAAGTACCACTAGTACTTTTCCTATCGAACTTGCATCTAGTAAAATCAGCATCACCATATGATATTAATGTAGGATCTAAAAATAATGTCAACACAAACACTAAAATAAAGATGAATAGCGTTAAATAAAATACTTACAGAAAAGGAAATAAATCTCAAAAGAATTCAAACACAAACACAAGAGATTTATCCTAGTTCGGTCCTTGTGACTAATATCTAGTCCCAAAGCAACCATCTTGAGATTTTTCTTATCCTGATTTTGATACACCTCAAAATCAACTCCTTGTAAACCACTTGACAAAATAACTTTTGCCAAATTCGCACAACTCTTCTCTATACCAAGAAGACAATAACACTTATATACCTCTTCTCTACACCAAGAAGATACTCTTGTACAACTCTTCTTTTTAAATGATTACAATGAATCTTATAAGCCTTGAAACTTGTATGTAATCATGAACAAGGTCTCTTATAGGTGGACTCTCAGAATTCTTCACAATAGAATAGGAATTGTGTGGAGAAATAAAAGTGGAAACTAATTTTCTGGAAAATAAAATTTTTCAACAAAGTTTAGAAAGAAAACTATGATTTTAATTGGTGTAAACATCCTAGGAAAACATCCCTATTTATAGGTGAAACCAATGGTCAGTTAGGAAAGTTATCAACTCAAATTTAAAAATTAGATAGTTGGATAAAATCCAAAAATCAATAACTGATTAACAGAAATAAACTGTCTATAGTCGACTAGGGTAGGAGATTGGTCGACTAATAGATTAGATTTTGCCTGGGTTAGTCGACTAGTCAAGGTATCAAGTCGACTACATTAAGACTGATACAGATGATAAGTTTCTAAAAACTATAATTAGTCGACCAGCAGAAAGGATTAGTCGACTACAAGTAGAATTAGTCGACTAGCAGTGTAGGTAAGTCGACAATATTGTTTACAGAAAAGAAGCAGAAAGTTGACATATATCTGTAGAAAAACTTAGTTGTCTACATAAAGAAACGACTAGAGGATATATTAGTTGACTAGACTAGGGGATAAGTCGACTATATGACTATATTAGTCGACTAGACTAGGGGATAAGTCGACTATATGACCATATTGTGTGTGTGATTCAAGGCTTTTAACAATCTATAAAAAATACAAATAAATAGCCAAATATCCTTGAGTAGTCTTGTATAATTAGAACACAACAATAACTTTTGAGATTGAGCTCTAATGCATCTGCATCATAAATGTTATCATCAAAATCTAAGTTTCAACATTCTCTCCCTTTTTTATGATGACAAGTTGTGCACACGAAAACTCCCCCTGAAGAGAACATGTTATAATAAAAAAAATTATTCTTCCCCTGCAGAGAACAGGTTATAACAAAAAAAATTATCTTCCCCTACATAGAACAGGTTATAACAAACTAGATAACAACTGTTCTCCCCTGCAAAAAATATATCATGACATATATATGATACATTATACTATATGTTTAAAATAATTTTCTATCATAAAACTTATTTTATAAGGTACCTGAAAGATAAATATTAGAATGGTACCAATCATAATAAGATCAAAACATTTAACCTTTTGGAACCCAAACCCAATTTGAATTTGGTTTCCATTTGTTAGTATAAATATAATCACAAGAATTACATACATGATGTATATATGATGCAATATACGCATTTTTATCCACAATACTTAAACTTTTAGGAATCCATATATATTTATTTTAAGTTCTTCTTTTCACAAAAGAATTATATGGATTATGATTCTTTTCAAAAACATGTGGTAGATTTTCCAACATTATTTTTGAAAATCCTAGACCAATATGTGTAGATTTTCAAACTTGTCTTTTGAAAATCCAAGACCAAAATGATTATTTGAAATCTTTTGATAAGATAATAAATCATTTAAATTTTCTTTTCCTTATTAAATTTTTTCACATTTTTAAAATCTCTTCATATTTAATTTTGAAACTTGACATTTCTTTATCTAAAATTGAAATTCTAGAATTTAAATAAATAGCTTCTCTTTTAAGCAAAACATTCTCTTTTAAGAAATTCTCATTATCCTTTTTCAATGATGATATATATCTTTTTCGAAGTCATCTTTCTGAGAATTTACAGAAGAAATTTGAGAAATATATAATGAATTTTCTTTGTTGAGTCTTTCATTTTCCTTTGATAAAACTTTATTTTTAACCTTTTCATTCTTAAGATCATCATATAACTCATGAAATATATCTAATAATTCATTATAATGTATCTCATCTTCTTCTTAAGCCATAAAACAAACATCGGAATGTCCAGTGGCTTCTTCTTCGT
Organism: Agave tequilana; assembly: GCA_038442645.1. Taxonomy (NCBI): domain Eukaryota; kingdom Viridiplantae; phylum Streptophyta; class Magnoliopsida; order Asparagales; family Asparagaceae; genus Agave; species Agave tequilana. The sequence goes on from JAVJIF010000911.1 coordinate 98,217, forward strand.
CAGAGGAAGATGAATCACTATTCTCCCATGATCCTGATAATCTTTCTTCTTTTTGTTAAACTTGTTGAACTTGAGTTTATTTTTATTTTTAAGCAATGGACAATCCTTCTCTATATGACCTGATTTATTACAATTAAAACATGTAGGATTAAACTTACCTTGCTTCAAGAACTTTCTGAATTTTCTTGAGAGCATTGTCATCTCCTCTTCATAATCATCTGAATTGTCCATATCTGAGGTGTTTTCCATTGAAAAATTGGTTCTTGTGGGAAAACTTACAAAAAGATTTGAGGAGTAAAATTACAAATACTTCTTTAAAAAAAAAATTACAGGTAGATCTCCTCTGAGATTTTTGAGAAAATGTGCCGGTGGGAGTCTGATCAGCGCGCGACCACTTTGTCCCATTGACAATGTGAGCGGTCGATCTTCGAATGCTACTGCTTGGGAATTCCTTCTCGCATGTTCTGGAGATTCCTTGAGAGGGGGAAGATCTTAGGGTATTAGCACTCTGTATTTATCCTTGTAGGATTAGAGAAGTGATTCTCTAAATTCTTAGAAGCGAGAGAGTAGATCTCTTATTGGCTTAAGCTTTTAAGCCACCAAAGAAGCTTATGCTTTTCAAAGCCTCTTGGACTTGAATTTCTACAAGACCGTGAGCCTATTAGACTTGAATTTTTTTAAGACCCTGAGCCTAGCCTACTACTGGGCTATTTATAGGCTCAATAGGGAGTTATGATTCCCTTGATTGACTCCTCTTAATGAGGGATCATGGGTGTAACTAACCATTAATTCCCCTCAATTGGCTCCTCTTAATGAGGGATCATGGGTGTAACTACCCATTAATTCTCCCACTAGGAAATAGGGAGTTATGATTTCCTTAATTGTCTCCTTTTAATGAGGAGACATGGGTGTAATTACCCATTAAGCCCCCTTAATTGGCTCCTCTTAATGAGAGATCATGGGTGTAACTACCCATTAATTTCTCTTAATTGGCTCATCTTAATAAGGAGACATGGGTGTAACTACCCATTAACTCCCCCCACTAACTTAGTGGGGCGGTTACTTTCCTCATGCAGAGCAGCCTCTTTAGGCGGAGCTATCAAGAAAGTTTCTGGAGAAGCTATAATTAGCTTCAGGAGAAGCTGTAAGTTAGCTCTCTGTGGAGCTATGAAGAGCTTCAAGCGAGCTTTCAAGAAAGCATCTAGCGAAGCTAGAATTAGCTTCCAGCGAAGTTAGAATTAGCTTCAGGTGAAGCTATCAGTTAGCTCTCTGTAGAGCTATGAAGAGCTTCATGGGAAGCTATCAAGAAAGCTTCTGGCGAAGCTAGAATTAGCTTCAGGCGAAGCTGTAAGTTAGCTCTCTATGGTGCTTTGAAGAGCTTCATGAGAAGCTATCAAGAAAGCTTCCGGCGAAGCTAGAATTAGCTTTAGGCGAAGCTGTAAGTTAGCTCTCTGTAGAGCTATGAAGAGCTTCATGAGAAGCTATCAAGAAAGCTTCCAGCGAAGCTAGAATTAGCTTCAGGTGAAGCTGTAAGTTAGCTCTCTATGGAGAGCTTCAAGGTGAATCTAGACAAACTTAGCCTTTCAGGCGAGGCTATCCTCTTAAGCTCATGCGATGCTAAGTGTTGAACTAACGCAGAATCTTAGGCCTGCTTAGGTCTCTTCAAAGGCAACCTTAACTTACTGTCTGCTTCACTGGATCAGTAAAATCCAAGTCGCTGATTTGTCCCTTGGGGTGGGTAGAAACTGGTCATCAGCTTGTCTGCGACTTGTCTTTTGTAAATGTCGACAAGTTAGACAGCGTTCAGACGGTTAAAATGTTGTCTGAGATTTTATATTTTTGAGTGTCAACAAAACCCCCTTCAAAGTTTTCGTAAATCCGCAATGAGATGGCTCGGATTTCGAAATACTTTGGATTGCCTCGGGTGTTCAAAAGAGTGAGCATTCACCAAGTAGAATTCCCCAAAGAAATTAGAACTTTGACTGAAAATTACTCTAAGGTTAGGAACATGATAAAATCAGTCAGAGTATGAGAACTCACTAGGGACAAAGAGGAGTCAATCTAGGAATCTGTCTGTTCAGAGGTAATATGGACATAACATGTTAGGAATCGTAAGAAAAGAGGGTTCGCTGTTCAGAGTTCGTAAACTGGACATAACAGCGAGAGTCCCTGCCAGACTAGAAAGTTAGATCTGGATATCCGTTAGTTCAGAGGTAACGAGCTGGACATAACTGATTAGGAATCACCAGACGCGAAGCCTTGTCGTTCAGAGGTGACGAACTAGACATAATGACAAAGAAAGGTGATATTGGATATTCATCGGTTCAGAGGTGACGTACTGGACATAACCGATCAGAATTATCAAACTTAGAATGTTTATTGTTCAGAGGTGACGAACTGGACATAACAGTAAACGAAAATGGAGACTTGGCTATCTGTTGGTTCAGAGGTGATTGACTGGACATGACAGATTGAGAAGCCACCAAGCTCGAAATTTTGTCATTCAGAGGTGATGATTTGGACAGGATGACAAAATGGAGGTGAATCTAATTTTAGGGACCCATCTATTCAGAGGTGATAAACTTGATATGATAGACTAAGACACTAAACTCCAAATCAGCTGCCAGAGGTAGTGCATTAACTTAGCAACTAGCCTATAAAGGACTGCTGAGATAGATTCAATCTGGGCTCCTGTTGGTTCAGAGGTGGTTGACTGGACATAACCAACTAAGGGGTTTCAGACTTGCAATCTGCTATTCAGAGGTTTAGTGTTAACATGACAGCAAGAACTCCCAACCTGATAGAAGATAGGAGAACAAAGTTATAGACTCATCCGTTCAGAGGTGGTTGACTGGACATAACAGTTAGAATACCATACAAAGGAGGAATCTAGGCATTCGTCAGTTCAGAGGTAATATGGACATAAGAAATTGTTAGACTCAGAGCTCTGCCGTTCGAGGTGGTTGACTGGACATAACAGCAAAGAGATAGTCCCTACTAGACTGAAAGATCAGACTTGGTTATTTGTCAGTTCAGAGGTAATAAGGATATAACCGATTGAGAAACCACCAAGCTCAAGATTTCTACCATTCAGAGGCTGTTGACTGACGTGACGGTAAAAATAAATAATCCCATTGGGAGAAATAAGACTTGATCATAAACTCAATAGAAAATTGATATCTCCTTTGCATATTATTTGGAAGAAATTATCAGAGATGTATTGTTAATGTGACAACAAAGAAAGTCCATTGGGAACTGAGGGAAATAATAAACTTTGAAGAGAGTCTACTTAGAAACTCGCTGGGAAGCTAAAAAATGAATTCCATAAGAGATCATATGTTAGAGGTAGTCATTAACGTGACAAAAAGAACTCTGTGGGGATTCAGTAGGGAAGAGATTATTCCCTAAAAAGTTGTTTAGACATTTACATCTAGGCACGTGTCAATTTTCATTCCAACATAATATATTTGGTTTATGCGTTGTTGTGATCTTAATGGAGGTGTACATATGGCAAAGCACATAGTTTGAACAAAAACGCGGATGATTTACTCTCTTTGTGTGTTCATTCTTGTCTATATTGCACACTTGCATGAAATAAACTTAAGGGTAAAATCTAATACAACATAAGGTGGGGAAGTCATTATTACCCTCCCTTAGCACAAAAATCAACTCCCCACACACACAACCCAAGCCTAAATAAAACTTACTAGACGTTGGCCCCTAGAGACATCTCGGATTCATTTAAGAGATTGACCTAAGAGAAAAGTTGTTAGAAGTTGACTCTTATCAAATCGGTGTCGAAGGTTGGGGATTAAGAGGCGAAACTTCAAAGAACAGTGGTTTGGCATAATTAGGCCGGTTGCTCATGCACGGATACCTCCCACTGATCTTGCCCCTATCTGGCCGATTAACTTGTGGCCAGCTTTCGACAATATACCCCCTGTGGACAGTCTAACCAGTAGGAGTCGTCTTGGTCTAAGTCAACCCTAGCATAAGCATGTTTTCTTTTTCTTTTTTCATTGTTTTTTTTGTTTGTTTGTTTGTTTTCTTTTTTTATAAATTGTGAAATGGATTTTAACAATAATAATTCTTTCAATCACAATATGAATCCATATTTTACCCCGACCTCATTTGACTTGGATAACTCCGACCCAGCTATGTACAAGATAAACCAACCATATATGTCGGGTTGGGATTATCTGACTCAATAAAACCCATATCCCCAATCTTATGACTATAATTTTTAAAATAATTTCAATTCTTCATAGAGTCAATGGGGATTCACCTACCCTGAGTCAAATTTTCAACCATCTTGTCCACAATTTCCTCAATATTTAATCCCCAATTTTGATTCATATACTCCTTTTCCTGAACCACCAATTGAGCAAAAATCATCATTGGAAAGGAATTTGGAAGAAGTAATAAAGGCCCAAAAATAATTTGAAAACACGATGGCCTCATTATGTCCATAAAATTTCCAAAATAGTTCTTTTCCAGAGCCAGTCAAAGAAAAATCATTGTGGGAAAAAACTATGAAATTCGTACAAGAGACCAAGTGAATAACAAAAAATATGAATAAGTTCCCTTGTCCATCAGATGTTCATATGACTCAAGAATCTTATCATTTTGGAAATCCAGCTTCAAATTCATCATACCAATCTGAACTTGACCAACATCCAATTCCTGATACTTTGGCAAGGTATCCATTTCCTAAAATTAAACTTGAAGATGGATGTGAACCTGAGCTTCCAGTTAGCGACTCAAATCCATTCATGGAATCAATGTCGACTCCTATAATGTTACCTGAACTAAGTGACATTCTTGAACCAGTTTTGAATCCCATACTTCCTGAACTTGAATCGATCATTTCACCTTTTCACATTCCTTCCGTGGACGAAAATCATGATTCAATTTCATTGCATCCATTTGAACTTGCCCAAAATTTTCAGAACCACCTTGACATTTTGGCACGTTATCCTTTTCCCGAAATTAAACTTGAGCTTGAAAGTGATCTTGAGCCTCATGTTAGTGATTCCATTTTACTTTTTGATTCAATGATGACTTTGGTATCTTTACCAGATTTTTTCTCTATTCTAAAATCAACATTGAATCCTGTACCTGTACACTATGAAATTGAATCACCAATATCTTATGATCACACTTCATTGATGAGGAAAGTGTGTGAACATTAATTCTTTGGTTTAGACCCTATTTTTGCACTAATTTTGACTCTCATTGTTGACTCTTGACTTGATCTGAGTCAAATTTCTGAGTCGGTGTCGGCTTTTACTCCTATTCTATTTGAGTCCAAATTACTCATTTTTCAAAATCACACATCATTGTTGGACAAGGATGTTGAAGAAAATGACTGAGTAATTATTTTTGAAAATTGAAAATTAGATGGGGATAAGTTTTTCAATAAGACTATCCATTCAATCATTCTTTTACAGGGTCGTATTAGAGAGGTCATTGGTGGGTTTCTACAAGATCCACGATATCTTGATTGGGTAGCAACGCTTAGCCCAGTCAGGCCACCACCGGAACCACCACATGAGGTAATCTTCCTTCCCTCTCCATTTGTTTCATGTATATACACATTCACGATGCATTGAGGACAATGCATGTGATAATGTGGGGAAGGGTTTACTAATATAGTTAGTTTTACATTTTCTTTCTTTTACACTTCTTTTAATTAAAAAAATTTATAGAAACTCTTTTCTTTTCTTTTTACAAAACTTTTTGAAATAAGGTAAATAGTTTTGATTTATTTTTAAGGAAATTAAGATTATCTTAGGAATTAGGATGACCTAAAATTATGAATTTTTTAAACGAAGTCAAAATAATAGATATTGTTTAAATTTTAGGATAAGGAAGTAAGATTAAAAAGATAATTTGATCTTGAATTTTTTTCCTTAGATTTATGCATTCACACTTACATATTTTTTGAGATTGAAACAAAGACTGAAAATGCCCTAAAAAATATAAAAAAATAAAGAAAAAATGATGATAATAAAAATCACTTATTAAAGTTGGGTTATTATGCCTCAAGAAGCATGATTATTCACACCTAAAATGGTAGACAAAAAAAATAAAATAATCCCCTTTAGTTTTGTGGCCTTGTTTACTTGAGTCCTTAAGTCCGAGGAATGTTTTCTCATCTGGCGCCCTAAGATCATCTGGTTTGGGAGTCACCGGCTAAAGGCTCACTACCCGGGTAAATAAGAAAGCCTAAGAAAATTAAGAAAAAGAAAAAATAATATATATATCTAATAATATAAATAAATGGCATAAAAGTTTGAGTCGATATCCCAAAAATCTTCACAGTTCACAAAGTGTGTATTTTTCTAAGAGTTTTATGAAAGATCAGAGAATCAATTCAATTTTAAATTCTTACATTTAATTTATAACAAGATTTTGCATTTTGACTTAGTTTAAGGAAGAATAATCTCTATGAATCTATGACCTTGGATCACTTATATTTTTACAAAAATATTTTAACACTTTTCTCTATTTTCAAAATGTGTTTTAAAAATACTAACATTTGATTTCTATCTTTAAAGATTTTGTGGGTGTAATCCAATGAAAACCCTCAGGAGACAAAACTCCTCCTCTAGGGGAAACCTAGAGGTTTAATGGCTTGTTGCATATGCTCAGTGCAATCGCGTCACCTATGAAAGTGGTGTAATAATTTCCTTAGTTTTTTTGTTTTGCTCGAGATGAGCAAAAGGTAAGTGTGGGGGTGTGATTAGTCTCTGCATATATTTCATACCACATCTGCACATTTATTTCATATTAAATTCTGCTAATAAAGCTTTGCTTGCTTGATCCTAGATCCACTGTGTACAAATGAAGAAGAAGACCATAAATCACCATTTAATGGGTGATTAAAGGCCTGCCAAGTAGCCATTGACTTTAGGGAGGAGATTTTGTCAGCTCAGGGCGTCAAATCAAGAAACCGGGACTTCCACCTGATAGGGGACAGACAGGACAGCGTGCGGCCCGAAGCGCCGCGCACGGCCCTAGTAGGGCTGCGAAAATGTAGGCCATGTTTCAGCTGCTGTACGGACGCGGCTACGCCCGTGCTTTTGGCCAGGGGTTGTCCCCCTAGCCCCACTGTTCCCCTAGTGCCTATAAATACCCCTGGGGTTCTCCTTTAGCAAAATATGTAATGTTTTAGGGTAGTTTCTTCTCCTTATGTAGTTTAGGGTAGTTTAGGTTAGTGTTCTTCTTCTTCCTCCTTTGTATTTTTCATTTCTTTTAGATCTTGTAATAGGAGAGAGAGTGGTACATGGTGAGGAAGGAAGAGTGCTTGTAATAGAAGGTGACAATTTATGAAAGGTTTTCTCTTAAGTTATCTTTATTTTTTTCCTCTTACTCCTTTTACATGTTTAACTAATCTTTTCTCTCATGGCAATTAACTACTAACCACTAACTAGTCTAACTTCTTATTTGATAATCCACATGAATCTAATAGCGTCTACTTGGCCTTGCTCTTGCAAGAGCCATTGATGGCTCATGATGATGGATCTAACACTCTAACATTCAAATCTTTAACAAGCTAACATTACTTTATTTCATACTTGCTTTTATTGGGTTTTGATGATTTAAGTGTAGCTTGCACTTGTTGGTTGAATTTAGATGTGAAAGTTAACATATGAGCCATACTTTGTAAAGCTCTTGAACTAAGGACTAGTGATGGCCAATGATACATGTGAGGCAACTATCACTAAGATGTTAGTATGTTAGTGGAGTCATTAGTAGTTAGCAGCCATGAGTTTTCTTTATCTTTTCACTTTGTTTTAGATATATAAACAAAAACCACAAAAACTATTCTTTTATGTTTCTCTTTTCTTTGTGTTTCACCGTATTTCTCTTTTCATTCTTTGTTTCCTTTCTTCTCATTCTTTCAAATATTGAAGAACTTTTAACACACATGTGAATCAACTGGTAAAGCTTCAATCGCCTCCCGTCCTTGTGGATTCAACTCGTTTTAGCCTCTATGCTATAATGGAAGTATCGAGGAAGCCAAAGCACACACCCCTTAAATTTTGATTTCAAAACATACACTTTTTGTGCGCAGTTTTTCCCTGATCATAGGGGCATAATGTAGTAAGTCTTCTCCTGCAAAGCTTGAGTGCTAAATCTGAATCTTGACGTCCCTGAAACACGACACCAAACTTGTTAGAAAACAATTACATCGTTCCCTCCCCGGCAACGACGCCAAAAATTCATCGTGAAATGAAAGTGATAAGAATTACCGTCTAGCTTTGAGCTAAAAGGTCGTGTCCACGAAGAGGAATGCGATAAAAGCTCTTCAGTGTTTTTGTTTAGAAAGCAAAGATGGTTTTTTTAATTGAAAAGAGAATAGAGAGAAGGAAAGTAATTTAAAGAAAAATTTAAAATTTGGAAAAGGCCTTGGAGAAGATAATCTTTTAGAAAATGATTTGAGAGTGATGTGATTTAAATTATGAAAAAGGATCTGGGTTCACTAATTTTCTACTTAACTACGTACTTATCTCAAGAACATTTGGATGCATCACTTTTATCATAGGCAAAAACCTTTAGTTTCTTTTAATGTCCAAGTAAAACAAACAAGATTAGTGGTTTAAATCTTAAGCCCTTTCTTAACACATCATTAAAAAGAGAATGTTAAACCATCAAGTGCGAAGAAGCAAGTATGGAATGAAAATAGTTTAAAAAAATTTGTACCTTGAAAGTCCAAGTTTAAAATAAAGACATCCTCGTGTCCTTTCAAGAACGAAGTTTAACTCAGGTATTTTTCTGATTCAAAAGAGTTGCTTTTATAAAAATCAAGAGAGAAGAGAGGTAGAAGAGATTAATTAGTGAGCCCAGTAGATGATTTAGCTACTCAAAATGAAAGGAAAACAAACAAGAGAATGAAAATTAAACATAAATATACCGAATTTAAGTCGAGTTGAAATAAGCGAGTTGAAACTCCTTTGATTGTCACTTCAAAAATGAATTACACATTAAATTTCACTCTTATCTCTTTGCTGGTCTAAACTGAAAAATAAAAAAGAGATATAACTTCTCCAAACTATCTAACAATACTCCTAAAATCCTAAAAAATGAATAAGAATTCTAATCCTAGTCTTCGCTCCCTTCTTCCCTGTCGAAATGGTATTTATAGGGAAAAACTAGAAGGGAGAGGGCATAAGAAAATTGGGGGAGCAAACGCTCCCCCAACTATTCAACCAAGCCGCGAAAATTGTGTGGCCAGGTGGCTGATTAGTCTCTATAACTGCATATTTCATACCACATCTTCACATTTATTTCATATTAAATTCTGCTAATAAAACTTTGCTTGCTTGATCCTAGGTCCATGGTGTTGGTCCTGAAATGATGCCAATTGTAGGATCTAAAATAAAACAACATAAATACTAAAACAAAGGATGATTAGCGTTAAATAAAAGAACATCCATAAAAGGAAATAAATCACAGAAAGTAAATCAAATGCAAACACAAGTGATTTATCCTGGTTCAGTCCTCTTGACCTACATCCATCCCCAAGCCATTCGCTTGAGATTTTCCTTTAACCTTTTATTTTGTACACCCAAAATCAACACCTTGTATACCCTTTGACAAATCCCTATTGCCAAATGTATACAACTCTTCTTACAATCAAGAACACACAGAACCTTGTACAACTTCTCTTCAACCCGAAGACGCACTTGTTCAATCTTTCTCTTTAAGTTATAACAAACCATCCTATAAGCCTTGAATCTGTATGTGATCATGAACAAGGACTCTTATAGGACTCTCAGAAATCTTCACTAGGATTAGAATTTGACTGAAGAATTGAAAGTGGAAACAGTTTTCTGAAAAACAGATTTTTGAACAAAGTTTTTGGGCAGAAAACTATTGATATGAATTGGTGTTTTTAGCCTAGGACAACATCCCTTTTTATAGCTGAAATCTATGGTTAGTTAGGGTAGTTATCAGGACAATTTGAATATTGAACGTTGAATAAAACACCAGAAATCAGAAACTGTCTAACAGTCAGAAACTGATATTAGTCGACTTGAGTCTATGGGCTAGTCGACTAGAAGAACAATTTTTGCCTATATTAGTCAACTAATAAAGGGGGCAAGTCGACTAGAGAATGGCTGATGCATAAGACATGTTTCTGGAAACTGAATATAGTCGACCAGTAGAAGGTATAAGTCGACTAGGCCATATATTAGTCACTATAAATATTGCTAAGTCGACTAATAGTGCATACAGATCAGAAACAGAAAGTTGGTATGCATCTAGAAACAAACCTAAGTCGACTATAGTTAAGGGTTAGCCGACTATAGTTGGTATAAGTCGACTATGCTTGGTAATAAGTTGACTTATAGACTTAAGATGTGTGTGTATATTCAAGGCTTTTAACATTCTAATAAATATTATAATACACATCCATAGCTATTATTCTTGGGAAGTGTTGAGCATGTAGAACTCTTGTATAAACTTGTGAGATAGAGCTCCAATGAAATGGCTTCACAAATGTATCATCAGAATCAAGTTCCAACATTCTCCCCCATTTTGATGATAACACTTTGAGTGCATGAAAAACTAACCCTGCAGAGAATATGTTATATGTTCTTCCCATGCGTAGAACAGGTTATAACAAATATAGAAAAACATGTGTTCTCCCCTGCAAAAAATATTTCATAACATATATATACATGTGATTAATGTTTGAAATATTCTTCTTATTAAACTTTTTTATATGGTACCTGAAAGATAAACATTAAAATGGTACCAATCGTTTATAAGATCAAAGCATTAACTTTTAGGAATCCAAACCCAATTTGATTTTGGTTTCCATCTGTTTGTATACATATAATTGCATGAATTACATATAGAATGTATGTATGATGCAATATAAGTATTTTTATCAATAATGCTTAAGTTTATAGGAATCCATATGAACTTATTCTTAATTCTTTTTGAAATAATATCAGTATTTCTTTTCACAAAAGAATTATATGGATTATGATTCTTTTTACAAACATGTATAGATTTTTAACTTTGATTTAAGAATCCAAGACCATAATGATTATGTGACATCTTTTGATATGATAACAAATCATTCAACTTTTCTTTTCCTTCATTAAATTTAGTCACATTTTTCAAAATCTCTTCATACTTCATTTTGAAACTTGATATGTCTTTATTTAAAAAAGTAATTCTTTCATTTAAAGACAAAGATTCATTTTTAAGCATAATGATTGGAGTTCATTTTTGCATCATTTTTCACTTTCATATCATGCTTTATGTAAATAAAAATAAGGTTTTTATTGCTTTTCTCTCTCATTTTTCAGGTCCACCATTAATGGAGATGAAGGCCCATAATCAAGGAATTTTCAAGGAATTAATGGGATTAATTAAAGAGCCAAAAGAAAAAGCCCAAAAGAGAAGCCCAGGTCTGGAGTCGTCCACAAATATCCCCAACTTTCTAAAAGATCCAGCGTGGCATATGGACCGTAACAGAATGACAACAGAAATTGTTGGCGCAACGGCCAAGATTCTGCCGCGGAAACGCGGCTCTGGCCGCGGATCCGCGGCAAGCATCTGGCCGTTGAGCCAGCGTTTAATCCCACGGCTGAGATTTGAGGGCCTCATCCTCTGAAGCCTATAAATAGACCCCTAGGGCCTCTGCGAAAAGTGGAGGAGAGAATAGGAGAGAAGAGCTTGTATTTTTGAGAGAATTGTAGGGATTTTCTCTAGCTTTCTTTAGTGCTCTTGTAATCTTCTTTCTCCTTCTAGAATTCTGCAAAGAGAGAGAGTGTGTGTGAGATCTTGTAATTGAAGTGGTGACAACTTGAATGCAAGGATTGATTCATCTATCTTCTCATCTTTACTAGTTCTAGTGCTTTACTTTCTTGTGCTTTACTTTCTTCAAGCTTTAATTACTGATTGGTCGCTAATGTTACATATTTAATATCATATTTTCATACTTATTATAGAATAAAATCTGCATTATCCTAATTAAATGTCTAATTTATTTGCAGGCCCATTCCTTAAGGAGATGAAGAGAAATGAGCCCAAAAGCCCACCAGAATTCTGAATAAAATCAGAATTAATTCGAGCTCAGTGAATCAGCGCAAAATCAAGAGGTTGAAAACCGGTTGAGAAGAATCCTCTCAGAATCGATCGGTTAAAGCCAAGAATCCAAGGCCATTTCGTCACAATACTGGACTCAAACGAGAAAACCAACTGAAGATAAAAGCAGAAGGAAAAAGCAGGGAAACCCACCAACAGGGTGTGGCCACCTGGCCACACCCTGGCCGCGGAAACGCGGCCAAAGCCGCGTTTCCGCGGCCTAACAAATTCTGTTGGGGAGCGTTTGCTCCCCCAATCTTCCCAGAATCTTACCTGTTAGGGTTTTGCCTATAAATACATGTTTTAGCTGAGCAAAATGGGACAACCATGCAGAGATAGGAATTAGTCCAGTTTTTCATTCTTTGTAGTATAGGTTTTTATTTTCTTTTTATGTAATTTTAATTTGTATGTAAGCTTGGTTAGATAGAGATTCATGTAAGTAAGAGAGAGAGGCTTATGTTGAGAGTGACACCGATGTACCCTCCTCCTTTCTTCCATCGTTTCTGCAAGCAATAAAGGTAATATTTATTATGTTCTTCTTTACTTCTACATTCTTATTCTTCTTTCTACTTTACCTCTTTTGGTTTTGATGAGCATGCAAGTGAATCCAGAAGCATAAGTATAACAGTGTTTTTGCGAGTGCCAACGATACTTCATGAAGATGTTCTCCTCCTCAAGATCCGTATCACTTCATTCTTGTTCGTCTTGATGATATAATGCGAATGGGGACTGAACTCGATCCTATGGCTTATGCGTTGAACGCCTCTGAAGCAAGATAGAACATGCAAGGGTTCCAGGTAAGTCATCAACCAAACTAGGTGAGTAGTTCTTTCATCTTCTTTCTTTTCTTTTATTTCTGTAAATTAAATCACCAACACCACTTCTTCCAAATCATGCTTTCCCAACTCATTTGTAGATAGTCGCTTTCATCGTTTTCTGATTCTCTCCACTTTCTCATTCTACCGTTTTCTTTCTAACTTTAACATAACTCGTTTTCATTTTTATTTCTTAAAACAAAGAAGAACTTTCGTTTTTCTTCATAACGATTTCAATAAAGAACCTTGAACGCTTCCATCGCAAACCCTCCTTGTGGATCACGACCCGCATAGCCACTTGCTATAGCGGTAAAAATTGAGCACTTGCACATCTTTATTTTTAAATCTGAAATTCTTTATTTTTATGTGCAGGTTTTACCTCAATCAAATTTTGGCGCCCTTGCCGGGGAAGGTAACGTTTTTATTGAAATCTGATTTTTATTGAAATTTTTTTAGAACTAAAACGAATCTTCTTCTCTGTTGCAGGTTATAGGGCAAGCAAAGTAGGAAAAAAGGATTGCAGTAACATATAAGTGGTCTTGGGCCTCTGCTCTAGATAGCACAGACCAAGTGCCCTCTGCTTTGCCGCGTTTTCGCGGCCAAAGCCGCGGATCCGCGGCAAAAAGGAGTTGACTACTAACGTTATTTTTTGCAGGGCTGCTTTCCTTGTAATATTCTAGTTTTCTGCAATTTGTTTTTTCTTATATGCCGTCACCAAAAGCCTGCTAATAAACCAACAGTAAAATACTTATTGAAAAAGATAAAAAAATTGATTAGACGTTTGCATTTTAGGCACGTGTCTTTTCAATTCATTTATTTTTTCTGTTGAAGAGTGCTGGAGCAAGGTACGTTCGCATTGCATGTAGAATAGGACTCATCTCTTGGTTGATTTACATCGCTTTGAGTTAATCTTATTTATCTTGTACACTTGCATAAATTGATTTTAAGGGCACCACCCATTAACAAGATAAGGTGGGGATTTAATCACCCTTCCTTGGCCCAAAAATCAGATTCCAAGCACTCACTAACCCAAGCCTAACTAAAAATGAGTAGACGTTGGCCCTAGAGACATCTCGGACTCAATTAGGAGATTATCCTAAGGGGGAAAGTGTTGGAATTTGACTCCTGCAAAATCAGTGTCTAGGAAAGGGATTAAGGGCCGAAAGCCCGAAGGTTGGTGGTTATTTAATTAAGGAACGTCTTTGACGGAAAACCTCCCACCAACCTTGCCCTGACCTGGCTGATTAGCTTGTGGTCAAAGTCTGCATAATACCTCCCGTGGACTGTCTAACCAGTTAGGAGTCGTCTAGGTCATAGGTCTACCCTAACTTAGTTTAGAATTTTTTCTTTTTTGTTTGTTTATTTGTTTGTTTTTCTTTCTTTTTGTTTGTATTCTATTGTGTGATATGGCTTATAATAACAATTTTTTCAATTTTAATAATAATCCATATTACACACCGACTTCATTTTTGGATATTACCAACCCGGCATATCATAACTTTAACCAACCTAGTGTGCCGGATTGGTCTTATCCGAATCAATAAAACCCATGCCCCCAATCTAATAACTATAATTTCTAGAATGATTTCAACTCTTCACAGAGTCAGTGGGGATCACCTACCCCGAGGCAAATTTTCAACCAACTTGTCCTCCTTCTCCACCTAGTCCACAATATTTTCAAGACTCATACTCAGTTCTACCAGTCCAAAATAGAAAACTATCAATTTTGGAAATGAGTATGCGTGAGTCTAAACAAAAATCCCAAAATCTGATAGACTCACAATTTCACCACCAATTCCAAGACAACACTTCATCTTTTCATCAAACCAATGAACCTATCAACTATGAAAAGATGCTTGAAGCCATGACTCAGGCTCAAAACGCTCGTCATCGTGACATAGATATGATGGTCCAATCTCTACGTTCCCACCGTTTGACCAGTTCTGATGTTACTAACCATTCTGTTAGAGCCGATGAGTCAAGTTGTTTTTGGAAATCAAAGTTCCATTTCAGAACAATCATTTGAACTTGCCCAAACTCCAAATTTTGAAAAGAATATTGACAGTTTGGCAAGTTATCCTTTTCCTGAAATCGAACTTGAAAATGAATATGATCATGAGTCTCCACTTAGTGATTCAATTTTACTTCCTGATTCAATAATGACTCCGGTGTCTTCACCTGATCTCAATCTTCTTCCTGAGTCAACATTGAATCCTGTGCCAATTCATCATGAAATTGAATCACGCATTCTTGATGATCATATTGAACTTGACCAATTTTACACTTTTGAAAATCCTATTGACAAATTGGCAAGTTCTCATTTTTTTGATATTGAACTCAATGAGATATGTGACCTAGATTCTCAAATCTATGATCCAGTTCAACTTTCTGAATCAATATTGACTCCTATTTTGTTACCAAACTAGAGTAATATTTTAGAGTCAGTTTTGATTCCCCCACCTATCATTCCTGAACTTGAATCACCAATATTAAGTCACATTCCATTGTTGGAAAATCAATGTGGACTTGAGTTTCAACTTCTTGACCTGGACACACTTCTTAAACCAATCTCGACTCCTGAACCTTTACTTGACTTAAGTCACCTTCCTGAGTCGGTATTAGTTCCTATACTTCCTGAGTCCAAGTCAACCATTCTATCATTTCATACTCCATTTTGGAACAAAGCGGTTGATAAATTTGACTCCGAAATCAATTATGGAATTTGGAAATTAGATGGGGTCAAATTTTTAATAAAAATCCTTTATGGATTCATAATTTTAATGGGTTATATTAGTGAAATTTCTGGTGGGTTCCTCCGAACCCAACGAAAAGTCGATTGGGCCGCATTTCGTGGACCAATCAGACCACCACCGGAACCACCACCTTAAGGTAACATTTTCCTTCCCTTTCTTCTTTTTCATGCATCATGCATTAATTCATACATTGAGGACAATGCATGAGATAGGTGTGGGGGAGGGTCTAACATAACTTAGGTTTTTCTTTATATTAAAAAAATAAAAAAATTTCTTTACTTTTACAAAACTTTTTGAAAATAGAAACAATACTTTGACATATTTTTTGTAAGAAATTAAGTTAATTTTAAGGAATAGGAAAATCCAAATTAGGATTTCTTATACTTGGTCAAAATAAGATTATTTGTTTGATTTTTAGGGTTAGGAAGATAATTTGTCAAAGTAATTTAGTCTTGATCTTTACCTTGATGAAATATGCATACTTCATACACTTACACACTTAGGGTTCAAAAACAAAGAGTCTTATGCCTTATAAAAAAAAAAGAAAAAAAAGATAAACAAATCTAATTATTGATTAACTAGGTGCTTTGGCCTAAGCAAGCCTTAGTATTTATGCGAAAGATGATTAGATAAGTTTGAGAAAAATATATATATATAAATCCTTTGATTAAGCTGGGTATTTGTGCCTAATAAAGCATAAGTATTCACGCCTAAAAGTGGTTCATATAATAAAATCCTTAGTTTTGTGGCCTTGTTTGCTCGAGTCCTTAAGTCCTTGGGGTGTTTTCTCACCCGGTGCCCTAAGACCGTTTGGTTTGGGAGTCATCGATTAAAGGCTCGTTACATGGGCAGATTAGAAGCCTAATAGAACTAAGGAATAATACCACAAAAAAAAACATATATATATAAATAAATAAGGCATAAGAGTTAGAGTTAATGAACCCTTCGTTAAAATTTTCACGATCACCAGGTGCATATGACTTAGGGTAAAGTAATAGACTAGATGA
Source organism: Agave tequilana (assembly GCA_038442645.1). Lineage (NCBI taxonomy): Eukaryota > Viridiplantae > Streptophyta > Magnoliopsida > Asparagales > Asparagaceae > Agave > Agave tequilana. Next base: position 114,903 of record JAVJIF010000911.1, read on the forward strand.
GAAGTACAATTTGACTCCTTACTTTGATTGATAACAAATTTTTGAATAGAGACTAAGTTTAGGAATGAAAATTTCAGTTTTCCTATAACTTATAGATTGCTTAGATCTTACAATTATATTTCAAATATTTTTCCCTTTCAAAATGCTTTTCGAAAATACTAACTCTTTATTTCCCTTTCTTTATGGATTTTGTGGGTGTAATCCGCTGAAAACCCTTACGAGACAAAACTCGTCCTCTAGGGAAACCTAGAGGTTTAACGGCTTGTTGCACATGCTCAGTGCAATCGCGTGACCTGCGAAAGTGGTCTAATAATCCTTAGTATAGTTTAGTTGTTTTGCTCGAGGATGAGCAAAAGATAGGTATGGGGGTATGATTGGTCGCTAATGTTGCATATTTAATATCATATTTCATACTTATTATAGAATAAAATCTGCATTGTCCTAATTAAATGTCTAATTTATTTGCAGGCCCATTCCTTAAGGAGATGAAGAGAAATGAGCCCAAAAGCCCACCAGAATTCTAAATTAAATCAGAATTAATTCAAGCTCAGTGAATCAGGGCAAAATCAAGAGGTTGAAAACCGTTGAGAAGAATTCTCTCAGAATCGATCGGTTAAAGCCAAGAATCCAAGGCCATTTTGTCACAATACTGGACTCAAACGAGAAAACCATATGATGATAAAAGCAGAAGAAAAAAGCAGGGAAACCCACCAACAGGGTGAGGCCACCTGGCCGCGGAAACGCGGCCAAAGCCGCGTTTTCGCGGCCTAACAAACTCTATTGGGGGAGCGTTTGCTCCCCCAATCTTCCCGGGATCTTACCTGTTAGGGTTTTGCCTATAAATACAGGTTTCAGCTGAGCAAAATGGGACGACCATGCAAAGATAGGAATTAGTCAAGTTTCAGTAGTATAGGTTTTTATTTTCTTTTTATGTAATTTTAATTTGTATGTAAGCTTAGGTTAGATTGAGATTCATGTAAGTAAGAGAGAGAGGCTTATGTTGAGAGTGACATCGATGTACCCTCCTCCTTTCTTCAATCGTTTCTACAAGCAATAAAGGTAATATTTATTATGTTCTTCTTTACTTTTACTTTCTTATTCTTCTTTCTACTTTACCTCTTTTGGTTTTGATGAGCATGCAAGTGAATCCAGAAGCATAAGTATAACAGTGTTTTTGCGAGTGCCAACGATACTTCATGAAGATGTTCTCCTCCTCTATCACTTCATTCTTGTTTGGCTTGATGATATAATGCGAATGGGGACTGAGCTTGATCCTATGGCTTATGCGTTGAACGCCTCCGAAGCAAGATAGAACATGCAAGGGTTCCAGGGAAGTCATCAACCAAACTAGGTGAGTACTTCTTTCATCTTCTTTCTTTTCTTTTATTTCTGTAAATTAAATCACCAACACCACTTCTTCCAAATCTTTCTTTCCCAACTCATTTGTACATAGTCGCTTTCATCATTTTCTGATTCTCTCCACTTTCTCATTCTACCGTTTTCTTTCTAACTTTAACATAACTCGTTTTCATTTTTATTTCTTAAAACAAAGAAGAACTTTCGTTTTTCTTCATAACGATTTCAATAAAGAACCTTGAACGCTTCCATCGCAAACCCTCCTTGTGGATCACGACCCGCATAGCCACTTGCTATAGCGATAAGAATTGAGCACTTGCACATCTTTATTTCTAAATCTGAAATTCTTTATTTTTATGTGCAGGTTTTGCCTCAATCAATTACCATTGCATTTTCTTGTACCATGATTTGTTGTGTGATTTTCATTTCAATGTCTAGCTAACTCTCTAACATGACTAGCTAACTACTAACTTTGCTAACTTCTAACTCTTGGGTGATTGCTAATTCATGTGATTCATTGGATGCTTTATTGTAGTCTTGTAATTTCAAGTCTCTATTATCCCCAATGAAGATGAGTTACTTTAATTCTTGGCAAATGCTTGTTTTCATTCCATATGATTCATGTGAGCCTCATTTAGAGCCTTGTCTTTAGAACAAGTGCCTTGATGGAACATGGAGAAGGAGCACCTAACTATGCTATTTGTTATATAATTTTCTTACTTCAATGCTAGCTCGAGTATGGCTTTGAATGACTAATGAATCTTGTATCTTCTTCCTTAGCATTACCTTGAGTGACACTCCTTGATTCCACCATTGAAAATCTATCTCGGGAGCCGATGAATCAATGAGGCTACAAGTCAAGCCGAGAAGATCACTCATCCTCTACATGGGAAAGTATTTGACCAAACAAGCAAGACAAACCTTTGTCGATGAATCAACATGAGGCATGCATCACCCTATGAGATTAGTAAGTTAGTAAATTAGAAGGGTTAGCTAGTCATGATTTTTTCTCTCTAAAGTCTTTTCAAAGTTTCCCTTCTCAAAGTCTTCTTTCCAAGCTAGTAAAGTTTTCCAAGTTCATTTTACTTTCCTTTCCATCCTTTTCCTTTTTATGCAACAAAATCCACAACGAATTTTTCCTCTCTTTTCCATGTCATTTTGTTTTTCTTGAACATAGAAGAACTTTTGTTTTCCTTCTTCAAAACTCAATTTCGAAACCGTAAAGCTTCCATCGGAAGCTCTCCCTGAGGTTCGACCCGTAATAGCTTATACTACTACGGTGATTCGGAAGGAGTAAAGAAAAATTGTGAATACATTTTGGAGTTTTTGAGCATCACATAAGAGCATCGAAGGTTGATTCTAAACCCTCTCTCTCTTAATATTTGTACACTCCTACCTTCCGAACAAAATTTTTGGCGCCGTTGCCGGGAGACCAACGGTTTTCATTTGAGTGAAGAACTAAACAAATTTTCTTCTCTGTTGCAGGTTACAGGTTGAAGAAATAGGAAACAAAGCACTGCAGTAACATATAAGTGGTCTTGGGCCTCTGCTCAAGAAAGTAGAGACCAAGTACCCTCTGATTTGCCGCGTTTTCTCGGCCAAAGTCGCGGATCCGCGGCAAAGAGGAGTTGACTACTAACTGATTTTGTGCAGGGTTGCTTGCTTTGCAAAAATACAGCTGCTGCAAATCTTATTTCTTGTATGCTCTCACCAGGATCCTTCTAATAAATCAACAGTAAAACATTTGTTGAAAAGTTTAAAAAATCATTAGACGTTTGCATTTTTAGGCATGTGTCTTTTCAATTCATTTACTTTACTGTTGAAGAGTGCTGGAGTAAGGTACGTTCGCATTGTATTTAGAATAGGACTCACTTCTTGGTTGATTTACATCGCTTTGAGTGAACCTTGTTTGCATATATTGTACACTTACACAAAATTTATTTTAAGGGCATCACCCAATAAACAAGATAAGGTGGGATTTTATCACCCTTTCCTTTGCCCAAAAATCATCATCCAAGCACTCACAATCCTAAGCTTTTTAATAAAATCTGATAGACGTTGGCCCTAGGGACTTCCGGACTCAGTAGGAGATCAGCTGAAGTTAGAAATTATTTTTGATTCATACTCCAGTCAAATCAGTGTCTAAGGTTGGGGATTAAGAGGTTACGCCTCGAAGATACCGTGGTTTGGCATAATTAAGGCCCGTTGCTTACGCACGGATACCTCCTACCGTATTTTGCCCCTACTTGGCTGATTAGCTGTGGTCTGACTCGAGCAATAACCTTCTTTGGTTCATCGAACAGTTAGGAGTCGTCTAGGTCCAGGTATCCTAGATAGCTTGTGATTGATTTTTCTTTTCTTGTTTGTTATTTTCATATTTTTTTTCGCTTGTGTGATCGGTGAACGTTGTCTGTGATTGTGTATGCAAGAGTGGTACCGGGATCCAAATTCTGCAAGACTTGTTAGGATTTCTACACTTGCACAAACACCACCACCTGACACAATCCCAATTATGGCAAACAACACTTCGCTGCAAGACAAGTTCTACCCCATCCGCACTTCACTTCCATCATGCATTCTTCTCCCAGTGACCAATGGAAATAATTTTGAGCTGAAGCCATAATTCATAAATACACTCCCGCGATTTCATGGCCTAGAATCTGAAGATGCATATTTCTTCATTCGTGAGTTTGAAGAAGTATGTGTGATGATGAAAATTTTTCAATTAATTGAGGACGCTGTTAGACTAAGGTTCATACCCTTCGCGCTGAAAGATATAGCTAAGAAATGGCTTTACAATCTTCCCGCCAGTTCGATCTCTTCATGGGATGATTTTGTAAAAGTCTTTCTTAAGAAGTTCTATCCATTCACAAAACAGCCCTCATGAGAAAGAACATTATGCAGTTCAAGCAGGAATCAAATGAACCATTCTGAAAATATTTCGAACGATTCAAAGACTTACTAGCCCTATGTCCTCATCACGGCATAGAGAAGTGGTGGCAGTGCCAAATTCTCTATGACGGACTTGATTACCAAACAAAGACACTCCTTGAAACCATATGCCAAGGGAAATTTTTAAAGAAAGATGAGAATCAGGGGTGGGATCTCTTTGAAGACTTAGCTGAAAAAACAATTCAGTGGGAGTCATGCTCAGAAAAACCCACTCCCACCACTTCCAGAACCGGTATGCATTCGATAGAATCCTCTATAGCTGCTGAGACTAAAATAACACAATTGATGAAGAGGATAGAACTGCTTGAATCTAGGGAACCTACTGCTGTGAACCAGGTCAACCGATCACCTGTGGTCAACCCGGGTTGTACCTATTGCCATGATCTCAACCCTCTGTTCGAAGAGTGTCCTATTTACCAGTCTCAAATGTATCAGAAAAATACGAATGCAGCCTATACCAGACCCAACTACAATCCATACTCTAAAACGTACAATTCGGGATGGCGAAACCATCCAAATTTTTATTGGAGTCAGTCTGGTCCTGAGCAGCGAAGGGAACCATTTTCACATCAATATCCTGCTCAGTCATATCAACCCAGTTTCCACCAGAATCCACCAAATTTTCACTCATACTAGAGTCCACCACAATTCCAATCATATCAGAATCCATAACATTTCCAAACAAACTTCCAGCCCACATATCAGCAACATTCACCACAAAATCATCCAGACAAAAGAATGACAGATTTGGAAAAAAATGATAGAAACCCTGTCCAAAACCCTGGCTTTAATGATGACCAACCACCACCACGATATGAACAAATTACAGGTCCAAATAGGACAATTGGCTAATTCTTTAAATGAACGACAAAAAGGAATGCTACCAAGCCATCCATTGCCCAATCCAAAAAATCACTTCCCTCTGCATGAAGTTGAAGACATGGACCCCAGTCAATGCAACACTGTCCATATTCTGAGATCCGGGAAGCGGGTAGATAATAAGGTTTCAAATCAACCCACCAAATCAGTGTCAAAATCAACACCTCCTGTTCCAGTGCAACCAACTCCAGACAATCCATCTTCAAGTTCACAACCATCAACTTCCAAATCCAAAGAGAAAGAAAAGACTGATGAGCAACCATACAAGCCTATTGTACCATTTCCAAATAGGCTAGCAAACCAAAAGTTGAATGCTCATTTGGAGAAGATCAGAGAAATTTCAATCAGGTCCAAATCAATGTACCTCTTCTTGATGCCATACAACAAGTTCCATCATATGCCAAATTTTTAAAGAAAATGTGCACCAAGAAGAGAAAAACAAATGTCCCTAAGAAAGTCTTCCTAGCTTCAAACATTAGCGAGTTGCTCACTGGGCCAATTCCTGTGATGTATAAGGACCCAGGGAGCCCAACCATCTCTTGTATCATAGGACAGACTACTATCAATAGGGTATTACTTGATTTAGGAGCCAGTATCAATCTTCTTCCCTTTTCTGTGTATCAGCAACTAGGGTTAGGCGACCTCCGTCTGACCAAAGTTACGATACAACTGGCTGATCACTCTGTAAAGATTCCCAAGGGGGAGATTACAGATGTTTTAATACGGGTCGGGGAATTCATTTACCCCGTAACTTCATTGTTCTTGAGACACAACCCGTACATAATCACAGAGCACAGACACCTATCATTCTCGGACGCCCTTTCCTAGCCATTGCAAATGCGATCATCAACTGTAAGAATGGCTCGATGCGTCTAACCTTCGGAGATATGACGAAAGAGGTGAATGTTTTCCACCTGGGAAAACAACCTCGGGATTTGGATAATGAGTCTTTTGAAGTGAACTTAATCGAAGGTTTAACAAGTGAACATGATATGGAGGTTGAGTATGAGTCCGAAGAAGAATTTGAGTTGGAGTCTGATGACTTCAACCTTGATCAGATTGTTGAGTCTACTGTGGAATGGGCCACTAATTCCACCCCTATTCTTCCCTTGCACCAAGAACAACCATTGATAGATCCTGTCCCTTCTTCTGAGCTTAAGGTTCTTCCCAACCATCTCAAGTACCAGTATTTGGATGAGAAAGAAGCCTTTCCCGTGATCATTGCATCCCATCTCACGAAGCAACAAGAAGAGGATCTTCTTACTGTGTTAAGAGAGAATCGAGAAGCCATTGGTTGGACCATGGCTGACATAAAGGGGATTAGTCCTTCCATAGTTCAATACCGGATTCATTTGACGGAGGATGCTAAGCCAAAACGAGACCCACAGCGTAGACTGAACCCAATCATGCAGGAGGCTGTTAAAGCTGAGATCTTGAAGCTGTTAGACAATGGGATTATCTATCCCATATCCAATAGCCAATGGGTAAGTCCAGTCCACGTTGTACCAAAGAAAGCAGGACTTACTGTGGTAGAAAACGAGAAGAAAGAATTGGTACAAACACGTCTTCCAACGAAGATTCGAGTTTGTATCGATTACCGAAAGTTGAACACTGCCACACGTAAAGACCACTTCCTTCTTCTGTTCATTGACCAAATGCTCGAGAGATTAGCGGGACATGAGTACTACTGTTTCCTGGTGGATATTCAGGATATAATCAGATCCCTATCGCTCCCGAGGATCAAGACAAAACCACCTTCACCTGTCCCTTTGGAATATTTGCATACCGAAGAATGCCCTTCGGCCTATGCAATGCTCCCGCAACGTTTCAACGTTGCATGTTGAGCCTTTTTTCAGACATGGTGGAGAAATTCTTGGAGATTTTCATGGATGATTTTTCGATTTATGGCAATTCCTTTGAACAATGCTTGTATCATCTTAAGCTGGTTCTACAACGCTGCATGGAGAAAAACTTGACACTCAACTGGGAGAAGTGTCACTTTATGGTCAAGCAAGGAATCGTTCTTGGGCACAAAGTTTCACATAAAGGAATTGAGGCTGACAAGTCTAAAGTGAAAGTTATAACGAAGCTCCCTGAGTCAACATGCTTAAAAGACATTAGATCATTTTTAGGGCACGCCGACTTCTATAGACGATTCATTCAAGGGTTTAGCAAAATTGCTAGGCCTTTGATAAATCTCTTAGGAAAAGATGTACCCTTTAAATTCAATGAAGAATGTCAACAAGCCTGGGAGGAGCTTAAGTGTAGACTTGTCTCAGCACCTATCATTTCTGCACCTGATTGGACCAAGCCTTTCAAGATTATGTGTGATGCCTCGGATTTTGCTATCGGCGCTGTTCTAGGGCAGCGTATTGATACTAGGCAACACGTAATCTACTATGCTAGGAGAACGCTGAATGAAGCCCAACTCAATTATACAACTACTGAAAAGGAATTTTTGGCTGTTGTATTTGCGTTGGAAAAATTTCGCCAATACCTGCTAGGGTCCAGGATGACTATTTTCACCGATCACTCCGCCCTTAAATACTTAATGCAAAAGAAGGATGCTAAGGCAAGACTTATTCGATGGATACTTCTTTTGTAAGAGTTTGATCTGGAAATTAAGGATAAAAAGGGCGTTGAGAATGTGGTAGCTGATCACTTGTCAAGAATCCCCAATGCACCAAAGGAGAAAATACCCATAAATGATGATTTCCCTGACGAACACATTTTTATAATGTGTGGAGATCCCTGGTATGCTGACATAGCGAATTACCTTGCAACCGGGCGAACACCTTCCAATTGGTCAGGCCAGGACAAACACCGTTTCATGAGTCAAATGCGGTTTTTCTTTTGGGATGAACCGTATTTGTTCAAATATTATCCTGACCAGATAATACAAAGGTGTCTTCCTGAGGATGAACATCAGAGTGTCTTGACATTCTGTCACAAGCTAGCTTGCGGTGGATATTTTGGTCCACGAAAAACTGCGGAAAAATTACTTCACAGTGGATTCTACTAGCCCACTCTCTTTAAGGATGCATATACTTTCTGCAAGCTATGTGACAGGTGTCAAATGACGGGTCGAATTACGCAGAAAGACATGATGCCCCTTACACCCATCTTGGAGGTCGAAATTTTTGATCTGTGGGGCATCGACTTTATGGGACCCTTTCCTCTGTCCTATGGTAACCAATACATTTTGGTAGCTGTAGATTATGTTTCAAAATGGGCTGAAGCAGTTCCAACAAGGACAAATGACAACCAAGTTGTCATCAAGTTTTTACGAGAAAATATCATCTCTCGCTTCGGAGCCCCCCGTGCGATAATCAGTGACAATGGGAGTCATTTCTGCAATCGGGCTTTTGAAGCCCTAATGCGCAAATACTCTAATTCTCACAAATTATCCACGGCATACCATCCTCAGACTAATGGGCAAGTGGAAGTCACTAATAGACAAATAAAACTCATATTGGAGAAAACCGTTGGACAGAACCGTAAAGATTGGTCCATCAAACTCACTGATGCCTTATGGGCATACAGGACCGCTTACAGGACTATCCTCGGTATGTCTCCATATCGAGTTGTATTTAAAAACCTTGCCACTTGCATGTGGAGTTGGAACACCGGGCTATGTGGGCTATAAAGCAGCTGAACTTGGATTTGGATAAAGCCGGTGCCTTGAGGAAATTGCAAATATCCGAGCTAGAAGAGCTGAGAAATGAGGCATATGACAACGCTCGGATAGCAAAACACAGAACCAAGCTCTTTCATGATAAATCCATTCACCGGAAAATTTTTATCTCAGGACAAAAGGTTCTGTTATACAACTTAAGACTCCACCTCTTCCCTGGTAAATTGAAAACCAGGTGGTCAGGGCCATACATTGTGCAAAAAGTCTTCTCACATGGTGCCTTTGAAATTCTTGATCCAAAAAATGGCAATAAATTCACTGTGAACGGTCAACGCTTGAAGCCGTTTTTTACCACTGAGTTTGTGTCACAAGATGTTCATGAACTGGGTCTTTGTGACCCAGTCTATATGTGACCATTTCATTTTTACATTTTTCCCTATTCTCCTTGCATATCACTTTGGGACCCCTTTTGTTAATAAAAAAATAATAACAAAAAAAAATTATAAAAGCAAAAAAAATAAAAAATAAAAAATAATAATAACTTCAAACAAGTGGACTTTGGTGCTAAATGGCACCAAGAGTTCCCTCTCTTCATGAATCCCTTTTAAATCACCCTAGGGTTGTAAATATCTAATTCAACCTAGGGTAATTTTGAGAATTCAACTCTTTCAGCCTCCTATAAATACCATCTAACCCTGAGTCTCTCCCCTCACCCTAAATCTCATCTCAGATCTGAAACAACCCACTTGAGCGCCGCCCCTCAAATTTTTCTGCTCCACAGATCTCTCCTTTGTGCCGCGTTTTCTCGACCAGAGCCGCGATTTCGCGGCCGTCTGTGCTCTGCTGGTGCGCCGCCAAGGTCTGTTGTAATCGCTGTTTCCTGCTCTTGGCCGATCCAGTTCCCGATCATCTGAATTCTCGATCTAGTGCCCTCTGCAAATCGGATTTGATTTCCCCCCACGTATTCCAGGGGTGGTGCATTCTAATCTTTCGATCTCTTGTGTTGTTCTACATCTTTAGCATGGCACCATCTTTATTTGCTGAGAAAGATTATTCAAGGATTTTTAGTGATAACAATGGGTATGGGCATATTTTTATAGATAGAATCCATGCTTGGGATTGGTATTCTCTTGTATATGATAATTCCGATCATGATGCATTTATTGCCCTGAATTGGTGAAATCATTTTACACTTCCATTGATCATGCTTCGGTAAATTTTGACACGTACCAATTCGCGGTTCATATGCCCCTAGGTGACATTTTCATCACACTTTCTCTACTTGAGGAACTCACTCACGTCCCCTGTTACCCACAACACAGCGACCCCCTTCCTCTTATTGATTACATGTCCATTATGGGGGCCCGCTGCACAGAACAATACCGAGGGCTCAAAGCCAGTACCACTTTCCGTAATGTGCATTGCGTTGGACGATGGATCTAACGCAATATTCTGGGACTGGACCACACGACTTCTTTCAACAGGCCCGTGCTGCAAATAATTCACGACCTCATGACCCGGCAGCACACGGTCTACATCAACAAGACCATCTTCCATTCTATCATTGCCAACTCCTCACTCACCCGTGGTGCTAAACATTCACACCCTATTCTAATTACTCGTCTATGTAGGACTTTCCTACCGGACGATGTGTTTGACGCATATGACCGGGTGTTTGTAGCACACGAGAGGGCCACTAGTGCCTATAACAGTTGTCTACATGCGGTCTGGACCCCTAGTGTCCAGCCCGAGGATGTGCCAGTAGAGTCCTCTTCTGAGGAGAGTCTAGAGGAAGAAGATGAGCCCGCATTTTTGCACAGGACCCCCCGCAGACTCACGTGCATTCATGTCCACCATTTGGCGGGGCATGAAGAAAATATTTAGGGGACAAGTTCGGCTGAGAAAACAAGTGGAGGAGCAAACATCTAGATTAGACCGTATTGAGGCCGGTCTTCAGCGTTCACAGTCGGCTGGACCAAGCACCACCGCTGGTCCAAAACGACGACGAGGGTGACACTGTTCCTTTACCTATTTCATGCATATTTTATCTTGCATACGTTGGGGACAATGCATGAGATAGGTATGGGGGGGTCGATACTAACTTAGGATTTTTATTTTCTTTTTAGGATTTTTATTTTCTTTTTAGATTTTTCATTTTCTTTAGATTTTTAGGAATTTTTATTTTCTTTAGATTTTTCATTTTCTTTTTAGAAAAAACCATAAAAAACCATTAAAAAAAGAGAAAATTTTGATCCATTTTTAAAGAATCAAACTTGATTTTAGGAATTAAGGAAACTCTAAACTATGATTTCTTAATATAAGTCAAAAAGAGGAGTTTTGTTGGATTTTTAGGTTAAGTAAAAAAGGATAAGAAAGATAGCTAGATTTTAATTCTCTCTTTAGCATTATATACATTAAACATATTGAGGGATTAATCAAAGACTTAGTGATTTTATTTACACATATATATAATAAAAAAATAAATAAATAAATATAAATAAATATAAATAAATAAATAAAATAATTACTTAGCCACTAATTAAGCTGGTTAGTTGTGCCTTAAGAAGCATGGCCTGTCACGCCTAAAGGTGGTTAAGTCCTTAGTATTCGTGGCCTAGTTTACTCGAGTCCTTGAACCTTAGGGATGTATCTTCATCTGGTGCCCTAAGACCGACTGGTTTGGGAGTCATCGGTAAGAGGCTCGTTACATGGGTAAATTAGAAAGCCTAAGGAAGCTAAGGAGGTGTAAATAAATAAATAAATAAATAAAATATTGTATATATTAGTAAATAAATGAACTTTAGTCTCAGAAAAATTCTTCATATTTATAGATGTATATATATTAGGTTTGATGCAAAATCCGGTCTTCGCTCTATTCCTTAAAAGCTTAACCTAAGTTGAAGACAAAACTCTAAATAGACACTTATATAAAGAATGACAAGTTTAGGGTAACCCGAAACCTATAGATCAAGTAAGTTCTTGAAAAATATAGATCATAAATTTTTTCACTAACATTTTTTTTTGGATTTTGTGGGTGCAATCCGCTGAAAACCCTCAGGAGACAACACTCCTCCTCTAGGGTAACCTAGAGGTTTAACGGCTTGTTGCACGCGCTCAGTGAAATCGTGTCACCTACGAAAGTGGTTCAATAATTTAGCTAGGATTTTTTTCTCTTTTTTTTTTGCTCGGGGACGAGCAAAAGCTAGGTATGGGGGTGTGATTGGAGTTCATTTTTGCATCATTTTCCACTTCCATATCATGCTTTATGTAAATAAAAATAAGGTTTTTATTGCTTTTCTCTCTTATTTTTTAGGTCCACCATTAGTGGAGATGAAGGCCCATAATGAAGGAATTTTCAAGGAATTAATGGGATTAATTAAAGAGCCAAAAGAAAAAGCCCAAAAGAGAAGCCCAGGTCTGGAGTCTTCCACGAATATTCCCAACTTTTTAGAAGATCCAGCGTGGCATACGGATCGTAACAGAATGGCAACAGAAATCGTTGGCGCAACGGCCAAGATTCTGCCGCGGAAACGCGGCTCTGGCCTCGGATCTGCGGTAAGCATCTGGCCGTTGAGCCAGCGTTTAATCCCACGGTTGAGATTTGAGGGCCTCATCCTCTGGAGCCTATAAATAGACCCCTAGGGCCTCTGCGAAAAGTGGAGGAGAGAATATGAGAGAAGAGCTTGTATTTTTGAGAGAATTGTAGGAATTTTCTCTAGCTTTCTTTAGTGCTCTTGTAATCTTCTTTCTCCTTCTAAAATTCTACAAAAAGAGATAGAGAGAGAGTGAGTGTGAGATCTTGTAATTGAAGTGGTGACAACTTGAATGCAAGGATTGATCCATCTATCTTCTCATCTTTACTAATTCTAGTGCTTTACTTTCTTCAAGCTTTTATTACCATTGCATTTTCTTATACCATGATTTGTTGTGTGCTTTTCATTTCAATGTCTAGCTAACTCTCTAACATGACTAGCTAACCACTAACTTTGATAACTTCGAACTCTTGGGTGATTGCTAATTCATGTGATTCATTGGATACTTTATTGTAGTCTCGTAATTTCAAGTCTCTATTATCCCCAATGAAGAGTTTCTTTAATTCTTGGCAAATGCTTGTTTTCATTCCATATGATTCATGTGAGCCTCATTTAGAGCCTTGTCTTTAGAACAAGTGCCTGGATGGAACATGGAGATGGAGCACCTAACTATGCTATTTGTTGTACAATTTTCTTACTTCAATGCTAGCTCGAGTATGGCTTTGAATGACTAATGAATCTTGTATCTTCTTCCTTAGCATTATCTTGAGTGACACTCCTTGATTCCACTATTGAAAATCTATCTCGGGAGCCGATGAATCAATGAGGCTACAAGTCAAGCCGAGATGATCACTCATCCTCTACATGGGAAAGTATTTGACCAAACAAGCAAGACAAACCTTTGCCGATGAATCAACATGAGGCATGCATCACCCTATGAGATTAGTAAGTTAGTAAATTAGAAGGGTTAGCTAGTCATGATTTTTTCTCTCTAAAGTCTTTTCAAAGTTTCCCTTCTCAAAGTCTTCTTTCCAAGCTAGTAAAGTTTTCCAAGTTCATTTCACTTTCCTTTCCATCCTTTTCCTTTTTATGCAACAAAATCCACAACGAATTTTTCCTCTCTTTTCCATGTCATTTTGTTTTTCTTGAACATAGAAGAACTTTCGTTTTCCTTCTTCAAAACTCAATTTCAAAAACGTAAAGCTTCCATCGCAAGCTCTCCCTGAGGATCGACCCGCAATAGCTTATACTACTACGGTGATTCGGAAGGAGTAAAGGAAAATTGTGAATACATTTTGGAGTTTTTGAGCATCACATAAGAGCATCGAATGTTGATTCTAACCCTCTCTCTTTGAATATTAGTACACTCCTACCTTCCGAACACATAACATTTTCTTTTATAAAATTCTCACTATCCTTTT